>CM021101.1:864721956-864971964 GCA_007115665.2 Sequoiadendron giganteum
ATATATGAATCCGTAGCAAGAATAGCTTGATTGTTAGTAATCAAAATCTTAGAATATGTCTTGAAAGGCCTTGCTTCCTCATCAATCAATCTCCATTGAAAGTCAAGTAGTCAATGTCAACATCAGTCAATCTGTAGGGTTTATGATTGTCACTATACCTTGTAAGCATGCATTTCTTACTCTTAGGATCTAATTTGGTTTGATTTTCATCTGAAATCTAGGCGTATGTAGTAGAACCAATTTTTTTAGGATGACTAACTATTGGATACCTCCTAGACCATGCTTCCTTTGGGGTCTTGTTGTGACCTTTTCACACATTGCCCCATTGCAAATGGGGACCCTCTTGTTTTTTTTGCTTTTTGGGTTTTTCGCCTTGGCGTCGCAACTGCTAATTACCATGTTTTCTTTTACAATGAGAAGTTTGGGTTTTTTGAAGGGTCACCTGAGCCAAGTAATGAATTTGAGCCCAAATTAGTGCACAAACATCATCAAAGTGTTTAGAGGGCCTTGCGGACGAAGATCGACTGTCATTTCAGTCAATTTTGATACCTCCTAAATTTTAGGGTTTTCACCTCGACCCCCTATTTTTTAGGGACTTTTTTTGGCACTTTTAGCCTATTCTGGACTTCCTATTATTTAGGGGCTATTTTTAGAAAGTTGCTATTTTTGGAAAAAATTCTATTTTTGGCAGGGTTTCCATTTTTGGAAAGTGTGCAGGTCATAATTTCTTCAAAATCAACTTTAGAAGATTCCAAAATGGAAGTGGGTGAAAAACTTTGAAAAATTTTAAAATTTGCTTAGTGTTGAGCATGGCAGGAATTAATGGCAGATTTGCCCAAGCATGAAGTGGACAATGGACAAGTCTGCCATGGAAGGTAAATGAAGATGTCCAGCCACAAGGTCAAGTATGCCTAGCCAAGGAAATTTGAAAATTTGGCTAAGTAAAAAAAAAAGGTTGGAAAATTTGGCTAAGTAAAAAAAAAAGGTTGGAAAAACTCAAGTGAAGTTCGACCTCCCTCATCAAAGCAATGTCCAAGAACCAAGAAAGTCCGATGTGACTAGAACGCATGTCCAAAGCAGCTTCAAAGTCCACCTTGCCCAAGAGAAGATGAAGTCCGCCAAAGAAAACTTAGAAAATTGACTAAGTGTTGATACCTTGGGGAGGGAAATTCAGAAAATTGACTAAGTGTTGGAAAGAAAACAAGAGGAAAATAAAGAGGAAGTGAATAAAATCCTTGTCCAAGGATGGAGTCCGCCCTACTCAGCACAAGCCAAACTCAGGATTGAAGGCAAATCCATAGGCAAAGTTCATTCGAGCATAGAGATGGCCAAATTCTTGGCTAAGTGTTGAATGGTCCACGTGAAGGTGTTACAAAATGAAATTGAATAACCAAAATTTGGCTAAGTATGGGAAATACTTCATAGAGAAAGTTCCAATTTCCTCCATTGTGGCGAAAGCACATGGGAGTTTTTCTCCAAATTCAAGGTGCTTGTAGGAATTTCAAAGCAATTGGGAAAGAAAACCTTAATGACTTCAAGTCTAAGCATGTGCTCCAAGGCAAGACTTCCAATATAGGTGAGAAGAAGAAATCAAAGTCTCAAAAGGAATCCAAGATCAAAGCTAGGAAGAAACAAGCACAAAGGACAGAGTCATCGACAAGGAAAATATTCTAAGATAGGAACTTGGAAAAACGAACAAGGTGACCAAGGAAGACATCCAACCTGCTAAAGTGGCGCCTCGACCAATCAAATTGTTCCAAGTCAACACGTCCAGATTCAATGAACCTGACACTCCACCATGCAGCAACTTTCTATTTTACCGTTGGTTCATATTTAGCAAAAAGGGACAAGTGTCCTCAAATGTAATTTTCTCATTGGTCGAGAGGAGTTAGTTATGACAAGCCCTACTTAGGGTTTTATTTTGAAATCTCGGTCGTTGATTCTAAATTAATCTTGGCCATTGAATTGTAATTGGGGAGCCTATAAATTGAGCTCATCCCTCAATTGTAAAGCATGGGAGCATGTTGCAAAACATGTTGAGATAAGTAAATTGTTGCATACGACTGCCAAAGTAATAAGTAATGCATTGTTCAAATTGATGGTGATTATTTCTCTTATTTTGGAGTTGGCATGGTTCTTATCCCTCATCATAGTTTAGATTTTATTTCATGTATGTTAGACGAATGCAAGATTTGATAAGTATTGATTTATGGTGTAAACTTGGCTCATACTTTCTTTGATTGGATGATTTTCATTCAACGCGTAAAGTTAGACTGAGCTTTTGATGTGTATGCTTTAATGTTTACTTCGAATAATGTTGTTCTATTGATGGTGTTGTTTGTAGTAAAGAAATCTCAAGCACAAAACCCCAGAAGATTGCACCCACTTTGTGTAGTTGTCGTTGAGCGTGGCGAAGCAAAGTGTGGTTATTGGTTTCACCAAGGTAATACTGTTTCTTGGATTCTTAGGAAGTAGCTTAGAAATTCTAAACCCTTATCTCCTTTTTTAGTTCGTTTGATCTGAGACCCAAACAATAGAGCTTTATTGTCTAGACCTTCATTGTGAATTGAACAAGCCTAGCATAAGTTCCTTTGTGTTACCGGCAAATCACAACGACCACAGAGCTTATCCACACCTAACTTACGAAACATTGGAATTGCTGTATGATCTTTCTTGCAATCTTAGCATACGATGTGGTTTTTCAAGAGAGGATAGAGCGTCTTTGGATACTTTATTCTAGAGTGTTTGATGTGTCATAAAACACGCATCAACAGGTCTTATGTTTCATTGCTTGTGTGGGAGACCTATTGAGCAAATAAACTGCAGTATATGTTGACTCAACCCAAAACCTCTTGGGAACACTCTTGTTCTCCATCATACATCAAGCCATCTTTGTTATAGTACTATTCTATCTCTTAACAACTCCATTTTGTTGTGGAGTGTAGGGTGTGGTAAATTGTCATTTGATGTTGTGTTTATCACAAAAGTTGCCGAATTCTTTAGAACAAAATTCACCTCCATTATCAGATCTAAGAGTGGTTATGGCACAATCTGACTCTTTTTCTACTAAAAAGCCTTGAACTTTTGAATCTCATTAAACACGACAGATTTTAATTTAAGAATATATACCCACATTTTCCTTCTAAAATCATCCACATACAAAAGAAAATATGTGCACCCAATGATTGATGCCTCGTTCATTGGTCCACAAAGATTTGCATTAACTAATTGTTGGACTCTCTTGGCTCTCCAAGCTTTTCTATCATCAAAGGGTGTTCTATGTTGCTTCCTAGCTTGGCAAGCTCTGCACACACCCTGTATCTATTGCCAAATGTCAGGAATTCCATCTACCAAGTTCTCTTAGACCAATTGAGTGAGGTAGGACAAGTTGAGGTGTCCATACGGTTGATGCCAAAGAGTAGTAAGGTGGATGCACTCTTGGTTGCTAGTGCATGCTCTTGGACTTGTCCATTTTCAACTAATCTATACAATTTGTGATCTTCTATACCAAAAGCAATTGTCTTCTTGGTATCCTTGCGAATGATATTGCATCTGTGTTGCTGAAAATGATATTTAGATTAGGACTATGTCACATAATCTGACTTACAAAAAGTAGATTGAGCTCCATTCTAGGTATGTAGCACACATTGAGAAAAAGTTAACTTTTTCTTTGCAAAGGTTATTTGCACAATCCCTCTAGCTTCAACTGTGTACTTTGTTGGCGTAACAATTAGCACCTCTAGAGTGCGTGTTGGTACGAACAACTATGCACAGTATGCGATGATTGCTCTTCAAATTAGGAGGGGAAGCTCCCTCTTTTGCTGATATGCGTTCTAAAGTAAAATATCTAAATCTTATCTTTTTGACTCAGCTGGAAGAGGCACAAAGTTAAAAAAACCAAGGACGTTGCAGCTAAGGATTTTCTCTGGTTTCGTAGGTCTTAACTACAACTAGAAACTAAAAGCTTTAAATTATCCAATCTCCTCAAGAAAACAGTGGATGAGGAAAAGGAGCAAGAATGTGATTATATGATAAACTTTAGGTACAAATCCACAACGTGAAGGCAAGGTGGCACAACTATTTGCTTGGCTGGGAAGAAGTTTATTAGAAACAAACAAATATACGATAAACTGAGTACAGATTCACAACGTGAAGGCAAGGTGGCACAACTATTTGCTTGGCTGAATAAGTTTATTGATACACACATCAAACGATAAGCTTTAAGTACAAATTTGCAACATGAAGGCAAGGTGACACAATTTGCTCATTTGAACAGGCTTATAATTAACATAACACAAGGTAAGCAACTAGGACAACAAATTGCATAGGCGAAACACGCTTACAATAAACGATCAAACTAGCAACCCCATTTACCTAAGATTCAAATAAACACCATAGTAATAACATGAAGGCAAGGTGGCACAACTATTAATTAATACAGTAATCACTCATGAACAAATACATAATAACAATATTACAGGCAAGGTAGGCTCAACATATATTGCTATCACGTGCAAAAGTTATTTACAAATGAGCTGAAAGCTCTTATTTATAGACATCAAAGGTGTAGGCAACCCTAAAATCACCTTGAGTCAACTAGAGTCTTGCGAGCATGCAAGATCTTTATTCCTAAATCTAAGGAAAATAAACTATACTGTTAACTGGAAAAATACCATCAGTTAACTGAAACAAGACTCAACAGAATGGACATGTGCAACATGCACGTCCTTATTGAAATGAAAACTAACTAATAACTCCAACTATATAAAGATGTTTCCAAGAAAGACATAGCTTGCAATATGTAACAACGATTTAAACTCGGAAAAAGGCATCGAGTTCAACTCCTGTGTCTAATGTTTATCTTGGAAAAGGTGGGACGCCTTGAACTGAAGTTCACTAGCCCTGATCTCGAGCAACTAACCCCTCCATGAGGTCGTTGACTGCATCACCATTTGGGGCATTGATACTCTTTCGTAGTCTACGATGTTTGTGCCACATCTCCTCACCACTTGTGATTTGGCTCTGAAGATCACCTCTTCTTTTGACTGCCTCATCGAACAACGTTGACATGACTGTAAGTTGATCTAACTTACAACCAACAAAATCTCCACTAAAAATACCATAGATGAGTGTTTGCAATTCTGACTGAATGTTTGCAAGCTCAACATACTCACCATCCTCACGCCCATATCGACAAGAAACTTGTGACACAAAAGATCTCACATAATGAAGTGCAGCAGTAACATGCTCTCTACTCTCGGCCAACTCTGAAGTTACCTTTTCTTGTATTTCTACCATGAAGATTAACTGTGTTCTCCAATCAAAAATAGCTTCTCTATCTTCTTCATCAGTGACCGAGTCGTATGCCATCCTCAGGTGAGCGATCAGGATATCATCTCTAGGTTTGTCAACCGCCAAGTTGCGTTGTGAATCCTGAATTTGCAAACAGAGTTTGCGGGTGTTGTATCTCAACTGAAATAGCTCTGCAAGTACAAAGTGATCCTTAGTGATAAACTCCCCTTCCCAATCCATCATGCGCTTCCCGTACACAACCATCTGATTGAGCTGACCCTGTTTTGCTGGTGGTTCTACAATTTGTGGGAGTGAAACGGTGATGTTCTCAGTCCTATGGACGAGATTAGAGATGTATTGACGAAGTTGCTGGTTTTCAGCCTTGAGGGCTGCCTTGTCTTCTCCATCTTTTGTCACTCTATCCATTATGCCGTCAGTTGCAACTCAAAGAAAATCAACCTTTGTTTGGCATGTGCTCCTGCCAAGGTCTACCTTGATAGCTTCAAAGTCCTCAACTTCTAACTCATCCAAGTTCTTGTCTGGTGGAGGTATTGCAGTTTCTACAATGATTTCTTTCTCAGCGTTCCTCTCCACATGAACTTGCTTCTTAATCCTCTTATCAGATGGATCCTGGTAGATGTGATCAAAGTTTGAGTGGTCCAGTATGTATGACGGTTGCCTCCTCTTCCTAGCCAGTTGACTCTCAAGCCAAGACGAGTCTCGACTAATCTCACTGGATGGATTGGTGCTAGTCATAGGAGGTCATGATGAGGCAGAAAGTGTAGACGTATGGCTACGCAGTGGCGAGTCCAAGTCCAAATCATTGTGAATTGGAACTGAGAGCTGCTGTGGTGTTGGTGATAGTGAAGGAGGCTGTACCTTCGGCTCTGGCATGCTCTGAACTATATTCGTAGCTGGCTCCACCCGTGTTTCTGCAACTAGTGCCTTCCCTTTTGATTTATCAGACACTTTGTTTCTCTGAGGAGGTTTACTCCTTTTCTTTTGTTTGGGTTTTGACAAGGATGGCAGTGTAGATTCCACCAATGGAGGCTCTGTGATTGGCATGACTGCCTTCCTTGTTTTCTTGCTTTCTAGGTAGAGTATGCTATTCTAAATAGCTCTACTTGTTCTCTCTTCCACGGATGAATACTCTTGGGTGTACCAATCAAAAGTTGGAAGTGGTTGTGTATCAACCTGCTCTCTTAAGAATTGAGGAAGTATATCGCCATCGTCATCTGACATATAAAGGGAAATCTGCGAGAGAGTGAACCTGCTGTAACTGAGTCGACGCACCTCAAAATCATTCTCGCAGCTGACCCAGTTGTCCTCCATAGTAGGCATGTGATGAGGGTGACCTCCAAGACATGTTGAATAATAACCCCAAGGGTCATATGCACGTGTGTCGATAAGAAACTTGAGCTTGAGGTTCTCTAACTCCTGTCCTGCAGTCTTGACATCAACTGCTGTTTTACATCGTTAGATTCCCATCTGCAAAGGAAAATTGGCTGCCGACTTGCGCTTGTGACGCAACCGTGAATGGACTTCATACAATTGCCTTAGAAACTCCATGAACACCGTCTTATCCGAAGGATAATGTGGTAGCATGGCTAGATTTCTTGTATAACCGTAGACACAGATGTAAGTATATGTAGAGAATTGAATAAACCAGTCTGCCCATTCTGCCATTGCCTCATGAGCAACTGCTAAAATACGAGCATGTAACTCCCGGTCTAGGTCTCTCACTGTGTACATCAAGAATGCTTCCTGCACATGCTTGAAATGTTGTTCAAACTTCGTGAACTCAAGCTGATCATAGTATTGATAAAATTTCTGCACACTGAGAACGCCCATGGTGTTCAAACCTCTAAATTGATTATGATATGCAATCAACTATACGAGATAAGAACACATGTGAAACTCATGGGCAACAAGGAATCCAGTAATCTGTTTGTGAATGACGTCGCTGATCAAAGAAGCCCAGTCATAATATTCTCGCTTGGAAAGAATTTGAGCAATGACATAATACATCCAAGGCTGGAATTTATTTGCATTTGAATGATCGGAGATATGATTAAGAAGAGTGATCAAAATCGCATACTCATCCTTGAACTCTCCGCGATCGACATTATGTGGCAATTTGACTTTCTTTTTTTTCAACCATCTTTCCGCCATTTTGTTTTGACATACATCCTTATCAATGTTGAACACTTTTTCACACAGTTCTATGGTAATGACCAAACTATTTGGATGTTGAGGAATACCAAAACATTTCTCAATATCTCGGGGCTTGAGACTGCAAATCACTCGTCCATCTGCTGATTGAATTTCACGGGCAATAGAATTGTAATGCTTGATACAAGACATCATGAATTCTATGCATTGAATTGAAATGGGGATAGAAGCTGCCTCGAGCAACCCAGACCTTTCGATGTTTTGAAGTATTGTTGAATTTATCTTTTTCGGATCCAAAACAGCCTGCCGAAGCACCTTATGCAAGTTTGTGTCAACCATTCCGATGAAATCATGAATTAGGACCGACTTGGTCTTGAATTCGTTCTGTGTGTATTGCATTTTGAAAAACTCGTCTGTTGATTGTGAACACCGCTATGTTCTGACAACTTCTCCGGAAAACCAAAAATCACTCTAAATGAGGCTAAAAATACCCTGTCGGAGGGCAATTTTTACAATTTTTTTTGAGATATGGGTTTTTTACAGAATCAAATTCTAAGATGACCCTCAATGTTAGAAATTCGAAAAATTGAGATTTAGGCTTGCATGCAAAAGGTTTTCAGTCGAGATTTGAATTGGCAGTTAGGGGCACTGGAGGCAATTTTTTTTGTGAAAATCTAGAACATGGGTTTTGTGCAAAATTGAATTCGAAGACAACCCAAATTGATAGATTTTGGAAAAAATGCGTTTTAGGCTAACATGCAAAGAAAATTCCTGAAAAAAACATAGTGCTCTATAATAGAGGCAGCGGGTCAATTTTCACGAAATATTCTAAGACATGGGTATTGTTGTTGATGCTCAAATACATGAACCCAAATGCTTCGTTTCTGAAAATTCTGCCGTTTTCTTTGACATGCAAAGAATACCTAAGATGGGAAATAGAAGAAATTTAGACAAAAGATAAAAGTTTTTTGTTTGTTTGTTTTCTCTACTTCTGTAGAAATTCGCCTATGTTTGAAGTTTGATGATTATTCAGGACTGTATCTGCAAGAAAATCTGAAAAATTATGCCTTCGAATGTTTGCACAAGAGAAAATTCGCTTGCACTTCAACCTGTTATGAGAGAAATGGACGCCATTTTGAAATAAATAGAGAAAATCTTAGGTTTATGGTGCCAACTGCAAGAAGAAACCTTGATTTAGAAAGAAGAAATTTGATTGAACCCCACTTTGTGCAACAAAAACTGAGTTGAAGTCTTAAAGATATTAAAATATTAAAATATTCAGTTTAACTCAACATGCAAATTGCAGCGAGTCTCAAAAATAGGCGCCAATATTAAAATATTGAAGAAGTTCGCCCTTTGCACATCTGACATTCGGAAACTAAATTTTAATATTATTTTATTAAGTTAATTGAAGTCTCTCTTTCTGGGTCACCTTTGAATATTTTTCTGATTCTAAAAAGTCAAAGTTTGACTTCCTAGGTGTCCATTTGCAAAAATTGAGATTTTTTGCTAACTTCCTACTTTATAGCTCATTGAAAACGTCACAAAAGCCTCTGTTGAATCCTGATTTTTGGGTGCTTGGGTGATGTTGAAACTGAGTTGATGGATTCATCATGTAGCCAGATCAAAACTGATGAAATGTCTACTGGGAGCTGTGACCTTAGAAAATTGAATTTGGTGCCTCAAAATGAAGGGCACCTTTTCCAAGGAGATGTAATTTCGTACGAAATTCCATACTTAGCCATTTTTTTGATTTGCCATTGGATGCTTCAACCTTCCGTTGCTAGTGAACGATGACTCCTGTCGTCTGGATGTTGGATCTATCGCGTAGTTGAAAGAATTACGCACCTGATGATTGCATGTGCAAAGCCTGAATGTTGGATTAAGACCTCCAAATGCAAGGGCGCCCTTGGCTTGCAGAGGTGTAGAAACAAAAATCAACATGATTTTGCATTTTGTCAATTTCAACCAAGTGCTCTACTTTGACCCTCGCTACCGGGAGTTGGATTACTCCGATTCGCGTGCTGACAGGCTTGCTACGTAGTTGAAACAACTTGGAAGAAATGTTCTTGGGAGTGATGAAGTGAACAGATTGCATTTAATGCCTCCCAAAGAAGGGTGCCCTTTTCAAGGCAATGTGTAAAACCCATACTTAGCCATTTTTCCACTTGTCCTCATTTTGCATTGATTCTTTGACTATGGGAGATTGACAAATCTCGAAGGTTGACAGATAGATTCACTGCGTAGCTAGGAGGATCTCGCACAAGTCTCATGAAGACGACAATTGCAAAAAATCTCATCTGATTGGCCTAAAGGCAAGGCGCCCCTAGCCCTCGAAGGAAAAATTTGATATTTCATTTTATACTAGCCTCCGTTTTATGTGCTCACTGGAACCATTGTCACGGTCACTTAGCTTGTCTGACGATCTTACGAACAAGTGCACTTCGGAGCGGAGCTGAATCACCAAGGATTCCTTGGAAACGAAAACTGCAAATTCCATCAATTGAGGGGTCTAATTCAAGGGCGCCCTTGGGCTACAGGGGCGCAGATTTGCAAATTTTTATTGCCTCTGTGATGTGTAATCTCCTCATACTTTCTGCTTCTTCCTTCGTTTGTCGGAGTTTTGCAACTCAGATGGACTTGCTCCATAGCTTGTCGGAAAGCTGATAGAAAACCAAAGAGATTGAATATATTTGCAACCCAAAACAATTGAATCTTGGCCTTCAAATTGAAGGGCGCCCCTGAGCTATAGGGGCACAGATTTGCTTTGGACTTGGTAATTTCCTCCATTTCGCGCTCAGCGATCACCCTGTCAGTTGCTGAGTTGACCATGTAGAAACATTATTGCTGCTGACGCGTGTGTGTGATTGTATTTCACCATTTTCACATGTACGGGCATTGTAAAGTTGATTTGCATGTTGATTGCACAAGCGTCTCCCACGTTGCAAAGTGAAAAGTCTCCAAACTTAGAATATTTTTTGCACTTTTCGCTATTTGAAAATCCCCTCTGTCGAGAAGCATCTTTTTCAGCATCTTTCATCATAGAATGTTCTGCTTTGTGTTTCAAGCTAAGATTTTGATACCTGGTACTGGCCAATTGCCATTGATGACCTCGAAGATTCTAACTTTCGACTTGAAAAAGTGAAAACTACCGATCGGGCTTAAACTGACTTGAACTAAAACCGACTTCACCACTATGATTGTGATGCAAAATAAGCTAGTCAAAATTAATTTCAGCCAATTCTGACAAATTTCTATTTTTTGGGTTTTTTGACCTAAAAATAGGGTCCGAAAACCCTAATTTTCAAAATTGTCAAATTTTGCCAGTAACTTCCTAACATCACATTGACCAAAAGCCCATACTTGATTTGCCCAAAAATTGAGTTTTGACCTCATTTTTACAAGGATTAGACCATTTTAAGCAAAATGCCTTAATGAAGCAAAAACATTGGTTTGGGTACAACATACTTCTCACCTCCACCAAAGATCACTAGATCAGAGCAAGTGGTGTACTTTGTGAACTATTCTTGTTTGTTGATGAAGTGACGAGATGCTCTTGAATCGATGTACCATGTAGATGTCTATAATTTATTTATTGGTCTTCAAGCCATGAAGGCATAGGAAGTTTACGCCTTCTCTTTTGTATGCTTTGCAATATGAGCCTTCTATTGAGGCCCTTCTTGGTTGGACTTTTGTTCAACCAACCTCTTTCTATAGTGCTTCTTCATATAACCCAACTTACCACAATAATGACATGTGAGTTTTTTCAAAATCTTTGTTGCATCCTTGTTGTGACCTTGTCCTTTTGTGTGTGACCATTTGCTCGTGCCTTTGTCTTTGGCTGCAAATGCTTGTTCCACACTCGTTTCACTATTGCTACCGAACTATTTCTTCCATTGGTCTTGCTGTAGGAGCTTATTGCATAGCTCTTCAAACTTCGAAGCAACATTCGTAGCAGTGATATTGAGCGTCTCAATGAATTGCTCATATGCTTGTGGTAAGATTTTTATTGTGATTACCACCATGTTCTCTTCTTCCATCTTTCGACCAATGGTTGACAACCGATCCTTGATGTCCTTGATCTTGAGTAAATGCTCATACAAGGATGTTTTTTCATCCATAGTGATCGAAAAAGGCATATTCTTCAAAAATAATGCCCTACGTTTATCTGAAGTTTCATGAAGGTTGCCCATATGCTTACAAATGTTAGTTGAAGTCATCCTTGTTTGGACTTCAATAACCAGGCATGTGTCAGTGATAATTTGATTAACATGACTAATTCTCTGTTACGTTCATCAAACTTGTCCTGGTCTTTACTCATGTAATGTCCTCTTCTCTGTGATCACCGAAGACACTAGTTTAGCCTTTATAATTCCCTAAGGCTAAAGGCAAATTAAGGGAATTCATTTTTTAATTATTTAATATTATTTGACGGAAAAAGTAAAAAGTTAAAAAGGTAATGTTAAGTGATTAATTAAATATTTCATAAAGTGACTTTAAGTGAAATATTAAAAGAAGACTTTATAAAGTCACTTTATATTATTTGAGGGGGAAATTAAAATGGGAATTATAAAAGGGCATTTGGAGGCTCATTTTTAGGGGATGCTTGGATTATTTTCTCACTTTTCATTCGGAGAGCTCTCAAAGCTTCTTGGTCTTGGGGACAGGGAAACCCTAGGGCACTAGTTTCGGTAATGAGACTAATCTACCCTAGTTGGACTATTGAGGAGGTCACTTAGATCTTCTAGTGGAACAATATTGGCAATTTTGTGAGTCTCTTTTAGAGACAAAATTGATGATAATCGAATATTACTTCAGTTGGTTCGAATAAGGGTTTGCTATTTGATCGACTTACTTCTTGTTTGGCAATATTGGCATTATTCCTCTTGAGCTTGATTGAAATGATAGGCGTTTGAAACTGGAAGGATTCACCAGGGTGTTTCTATGCTTCTAAACCCTGTTCTGCATATCTGAGGAGAGGTTGTGTAAGTTTGGAGAGTGCAATACTTAGCAACCTGGGTGCTAGCATATATTCTATTTCTCAGCAGGAAAGGGTCTACAATGAATGGTGTGATTTCTCCTGAAGAGGACAACTCTATTACAGCTCTCTGCACTCCTTATGATGGCTTGCTGAGGGTCTGAGACAAAGCATCGACCCCAGCAACAGTGACATGAGACTCAGAGTAGTGAGTCACTACATTTGGCAGGGACATGGTCTCTCTTTTTCAGTCACAGCAACTGATATGAAGGACAAATGGGACTTTGGGTTTGATCTGGGCGCTTAAGAGTCCATTGTCATCGATTCTCACTTCTCCTGGAACATCCTATCTGCAGCTCGATGCCATTTATCATCATTGGTTGGGTGTTTTTACCAGGTCTGGTCGAACTGGCTTAGCATCATTTATATGGTCTTGTACTAGCATTGTATTGGCTGAAAAGGTCTGTTATGAACTGCTGTACAGTTCTGTGTAATTTGTGTAAGTCAATCTGTCATTTAGCACTCAGAAATTGCTGTAAGTGGGTGTATTACTACTCTGTCCTTGTGCAAATCTGAAGCAGACTTAACGCTGTCATACCAGGGACTGTTAGTAATATATGATCACTGTAACAACCTATTCTGTGTAGTTTCAGTCTGAGTGTTTGTGATGTCAAATTGAACTGTCTAGATAATATAGTTGTCTCTGTCTTTCATGCACTGTGGAATGTTAGAGAAAATAAGCGTCTGAGTTATTCTTTATATCTGCATATCATTATCTTGAGATTAGTATTTCTTTATGCAATGCAATATTGGAAGTTTGATAAAATGTTCAATCTATCAAACTGAAAACAAATGGAAAAACGACACACCATCCGGGAATGCCTCTTACAACTCACAACCGTTGGCCGGGTGGTAGTGATGAACACATGGTTATATTGAGAGGGGGTGGGAGCGGGTGAATCAGTATAATACAAACTTATACTTTTCCAAACTCAATCAATCACATCAACTACACATATGCAAAATCTAGCAATTAAGAACACTGAGAATACACGATTTATGTGGAAACCTTTTCGGAAAAATAAAACCACGGCAAAATATTGCTTATATATTATATATTGATCTTCTTCTTCTTCTTCTTGTACACTGCAACTTACTAGAGACTCCAATCTCCACTTGACATAATTATAGGCACCAACCTATTTGAGGCTCCAATCCCCACACAAACTGAGCTCCAACCCAGCAAGAGGCTCCAACCTCTATTTGATAGGCTTCTAGGCTCCAACCTTTTAATCCTTCAATGGCTGATATAGTTTACTTCTCCACATGATCTTCCTCTCATAAAACTGTTTACACCTTTCACAAATCTGATCACACACTTCGTTCCCTTAAAATCTGATCACACACTTCACAGGATTGTTTCTTCACAAATCTGATCACACCCTTTACACAATACTCTTTTCACAAATATGATCTAACTTATGCACCAATTCTTTTCACAAATCTGATTACAATCATGCACAATCCTCCTTCAACATATGATCACAAATATGGCTATGTCTTCATTCAAATTTTCTGCTCTCTAATGATGTATCATTCGTTCTTCTTTTACCATATCAAAATCCCCTTAATCTATTTAATATAAGTCTGATTTGCACTTCATTTTTCTGTTTTTTTTCTTTTCGATCTGCTCTTCACATTAGATATATTTCATTTATTTCTTGCTACCTTCTCAACTCTCACCTTCACTTCAATTTATACCCAAACATACTTCTACACCAAGTGAGGTGACTCTTTAAGAAGGGTGGGCCTGAATTAAAACACAATTAATTTATTTTTAATCTTCTCAAAGAGGTGCTGCCCAAGGTAGGGTTGGCCAGCACTCCGTTCAAATTAATTAGGGTCAGCCAGCACTCCATTCAAATTAGTTATCTCATAGTCGGCCCTTCGTAATTATAATTTTGACTTAGTTTATCTCAGTTTATTTCTAATTGCTGCCTTCATAAACAATAATTGCTTCCTTAATGATATATTGTTCGGTGCTCTTCCAAAATAGTATGTTCATTGCTCTCTTAAAATAGATATAATTGCTGCTCTTATCATTAATTTAACTTAGGCCATTTAAGTATATTTATATATTGCATTTGTCTTGTATGGTCGCAACCTTCTCACCATTCAAATCACTCCATTATGAATTAAATCGCTCACATATCTCACACACAACTTAGGCGATTAAGATGATTGTATATATGTATACTTTGGCAAAGGTGGTCGGCAAAGTATGAGTATGATATTTATTTTTGTCTTTCATAACCACCAAAGGAAGTCGTCCAGCATTAGTTGATAAAGTAATTCCATTTTGGGGTGCCATTTCGAAGGGATTAATTAGCACCTTTCATTATTACTTGTAAACTCAAGAAGGTCGGCACACTTGATTGATGATTAGTGGCCTTTGGCCTATCATTTTGACATTAATGACAATACTTACTTTGAAGTTCTCATCCATGTTAGAATATATTATTCTCTTTTTATTTAATGGTCAATGTAAAGTTATGTTTAGTCTAATATACTGTTTCTACAGTATCAAGTAGGTTAGTTAGGTAGATATCATTAATATCTACAGTGCTTCATGCACTTCTATATATTGTAACCTTCTTTATGTTAATGAGAGAGACTTTTAAACCATTTACATGGTATCAGAGCCAACTAGGGTTTCTGGGAATTTTCATGGGTTTTTTCATAGCTGTAATTCGAATTGATTTTTCGTGGCTGCTTGGTCTGGGAAAATTCGAAGGTTTTTTTGTTGATATTTTCGTGGGTTTTTTTCCCACAGAAAATCGAAACCTTTTTACTTAAAATCGTGGCTTCTCTGTTTAAATTTTCTGTGCTCCTGTTACAAGCAAAAATGCAGGCATCTGTGCCCTAGGGTTGCGGATTATTTTCGTGGCTTCTCCTGTCTGGGCGTTCTTTTGTTTTTTTTAGGGCCGCGATTTATTGACCTGGGCGCGACCTCTTTGCAAACGTTTTTCTTTTTGGCGCCGTTTGTTTTTCTGGCCCATGCGACCTTGTTTGGAGACCTGCGTTTCTCCCAGGCGTGACCTTCAGACGCGACCCGTGCGCATTTTGCCCGCGCGCGACCTCCCAGCACGTCTTTGCCTGCGGATTTGCAGAAAGTCACGTTTTTCTGGCGCTGAAAATCACGTATTCCTCCAGACTTGGGCGTGGATTTGTTTGTAGCCTCCGCGTTTTTCCTCATGATTTAAGGACATGATTCTGTGCTCTTTTTGGTGGCTATGTTTTGCAGTTTTTTTTAATTATTTTTTTGCAATTTCTGGGCTTTAATGGTGGCCTAGGGTTCTGCAAACTCGTTTAGGGTTTTACCTTGTTTTTTGAACTTGAATTTTTTTTTTGAGATCAGATTCCTTGTGGGTTTTCCCAGATCTCAACTGGGTTGTCGTTATTTTTTTTGGGTACCTCGTTTTTCGTGCCTCGAAATTTGTGTTGTCAAAATTTTTTGGGTATTCTTCCATCCTTCTGGGTTTTTATTTATCTTTTTTGGGTTTTCAGTAAAACCTCAAAATCCGTGTTCGAGTTTCTGTATTTCTGTTTTCTTTGCATTATCTTGCCTTCACCTGTTTGACCGCAAGGTACGTGATGGCATCTCTCACGAACATCATGCTCCAAAGCAGCCAGAAGTTCAATGGGAAGAATTACAACACCTGGAAGCAGCGCATGCTGACGATCTTTGAATATCATTGTCTCGATCAAGTCGTCTTGGGGACCTCACCTCGACCCACTGTAGCCGGAAAGGATCAGGACAAATGGGATAAGCGCAACCGAGAAGCCGTCATGCTCATCAAGCTTTCAGTCACTGACGACCAGCTACTACAAGTGCTGTCAGGCAAAACAGTTGCTGAGGTATGGACAACCCTGAAGGATCTCCATGAAACGTCAGATAAGAGTCATGCGTTTTTTCTTAAGAACATGCTTTTTTCAATAATGATGGACGAAAAGCACACCACTCTTCAAGAGCATCCGACAAGAATCACAAAGATTCGAGACCAGCTGGAAGCCATTGGACAAAAGATGGAGGAAGAGGACATGGTCGTCATTACTCTTAAGAGTTTACCAAAGTCTTACGAGCATTTCATTGAGACGCTCAATATTACTTCAACAAATGTTGACTTGAAGTTTCTAGACTTGTGTAACAAGCTTCTACAACAGGATCGTTGGAGACAGTAGTTTGGAAGCAGTGCCAGTTCGTCCTCCATAGAGCAGGCGTTCTTTGCCAAATCTTCTGCTAAGAACAAAGGGAAGGCTCAATCTTCTCAGCCGAAAGGCTTTGGTTCTTCTCAAGATAGCAAGAAGAAGAAGAACGTTCAGTGCAATTATTGTCACAAATACGGTCACATTAAGGCTGATTGTCGCACTCGGTTGGCTTCTGAACAAAAGAAGCAGGGAAGATCTCAATAGAAGGCACATGTCGCTGAGCACACTGAGCAGAAAGAGTCTGCATTCTATGCGTTTATGGCCAAGAGAACTGCAGATCCGGTACATTCTTCTGTCTGGTATATCGATTCAGGGGCATTTCGGCATTTTACTCATCGTCGGGATTGGTTCACACAATTTGAACCCTTCTCAAATTCTGTCATTTTCGGAGGAGGAGAAGAGTACACAGTTGCTGGTAAGGGCACTGTCCAGATTCACTCAGGAGGAAGAAATCTACTCTTTCTCGATGTCTACTATGTTCCCGGCATGGAACATAATCTCCTCTCCGTCAGTCAGATCATGCGGCATTCTCCCCAGTTCGTCCACCTGCAGCATCGTTGATCGGGAGACTCGTACTACAATTGCTATGGGACTTGAGGATCACGGCCTGTATAGACTTGCTAATTCTGGTGATTCTCAAGAGCACGCTCTAGCAGCCCGAAGTACAACCATCAGCAAACTTTGGCATCAGCGTTATGGGCACTTGAATGTGCACTACCTCTCTCAGTTATCTCGGGAGGGTCTTGTTGCTGGTCTACCTGAGATCCAAACTAAAAATCATGGAGTTTGCGGCGCCTGTCAAGCTGGCAACCAGCATCGAACACTGTTCTCGGATGGTGACTCTTGGCGAGCCTCCAAGGTACTTCAACTGGTTCACGTTGATGTATGTGGACCGATGAACACTCCTTCTGTTACTGGGTCCAGGTACTTTTTATTGCTTGTTGATGATTTCAGTCGGAAAATATGGGTATATTTTTTGAAACATAAATCAGATGTGTTCAACACATTTCAGCAATTTAAAGCCTTAGTTGAGAAAGAATCGTGTTCTCACATTGTTACTCTAAGGTCAGATAATGGGGGGGAGTTTTGTTCAACTGACTTCTCTACTTTTTGTGCTGCACACGGCATTAAGCGCCAACTTACCACACCCTACACCCCTCAACAGAATGGTGTCGTTGAACGTAGGAATCGCACCATTACTGAAATGGCTCGTTCTATGATGGAGTACCGCCATGTACCTAAGAAATACTAGGCTGAAGCAGTTTATACTGCAGTCTACCTCCTGAATCGGTCACCTACACAGGCCGTTAAGAAGATGACTCCAGAAGAAGCCTGGTCAGGACGTCAGCCTAAAGTCGGCCATCTGAAAGTCTTTGGTTCTACCGCTCATGTATGGATTCCAGACGCCAAGCGTGCCAAGTTGGATTCCAAGAGCCAGACACTTATGTTTACTGGTTACAGCGACAATCACAAGGCATACAGGTTGATTGATGTGAAGACAGATCGTCTCATTTTCAGTCGTGATGTTGTGATTGATGAGACTACTGGTCCATTTGTTCCTACTACTAGCCCTGAGGATCAGCTTATGAAGGTTCCTGATGATGGTGTTCGTCTTCCTCTTGGTTCCCCTGATGGGAGCGCTTCAGAGCATTCTGACTCTGAAGATGAGGAGTCTACCGGTCATGATATAGCACCACCCGATCTTCCTCAGGATTCGTATCCAGATGACGTTGTTCTAGATATCCCAGGAGATGCTATTACTCCTATTCCAGATGTTGGTACTTCTACTCGTCGGCCTAAGTGGTGGGCCAAGACAATCGGTGATCTTCATGATGATGAACTCATTGAGGGTAGATCAACTCGTAGCAAGAGCAAGTAGCAGTCCGCAATCAACTTCGCTCTTATGGCCAACATCCACAGTATCTACGAGCCTCATACATATTCAGAGGCTAAAGGAATTCCAGAGTGGGAACAGGCTATGCAGACATAATATCATAGTCTTCTGAAGAATCACACCTGGGTTCTTTCTGATCTTCCTCCTGGGAAGAAACCTATCAATTGCAAATGGGTTTACAAGGTCAAGTATCATGCCGATGGCACTTTGGATAAATACAAGGCAAGATTAGTTGCTCGGGGATTCACACAGCGGGAGGGCATTGATTACGAGGAGATATTCGCTCCTACTGCCAAGATGAGCACAATTCGTCTTCTTCTCGCTATTGCAGCCCAATTTGGATGGAACGTTCATCAGATGGACGTCAAGAGTGCCTTCCTCAACGGTAATTTGCAGGAAGAAGTCTACATGACGCAACCTCCTGCTGTCAAGGTTGCTGGCAAAGAACATCAAGTATTTAGGCTCGTGAAAGCACTCTATGGACTGAAACAGGCTCCTCGTGCATGGTACATCAAGATTGATCAGTACTTGGTAGATCATGGTTTTCAGCGCAGCCCTTCTGACACTAATTTGTATGTCAAACACTCTGGTGATGATGTTTTGTTTCTTGTTATCTATGTTGATGACTTGATCATTACTGGTAGTTCAGCACACTTGATTGTAGCCATCAAATAGGATTTGTGTCAGGCTTTTGACATGACAGATTTGGGGCTTCTCCATTACTGTTTGGGTATTGAAGTTTGGCAGACCGCTGATGGTATCTTTATCTCTTAGTCTAAATATGCTCGGAGTCTGGTTGACAAGTTTTGGATGTAGGATTGCAAACCTGCCTCCACACTTATGGAGAAGGGGTTGAAGTTATCAGCCAACACTGATTCATCTTTGGTTGATGAAACGACATTCAGGCAACTAGTAGGCAGTCTCATCTACCTCACTGCCACTAGACCAGACATCATTTTTGCAGTGAGCTACATCTCTCGCTTCATGACAACTCCTAAAGCTGATCATTGGATTGTAGCGAAGCGAGTGCTGAGATATGTTAAGGGCACTTCCGACTATGGCATTCTCTATGGCAGATGCAAGGATCCAAAGCTGATTGGTTACACAGACTCCGATTGGGCAGGTTTAGTGGATGATAGAAAATCTACTTCTGGGTATGTATTCAGTTTGGGTACCGGTGCTGTAACATGGACCAACAAGAAGCAACAGGCAGTAGCTCTTTCCTCGACAGAAGCTGAATATCGAGGAACCGTTAAAGCAGCATGTGAGGCAGTTTGGCTTCGTAGGATGCTTTCTGACATGCACATGTCACAAGCAGGACCTTCTCCCTTGTACACTGATAATCAAGGGGTGCTCAAATTGGCCAAAAATCCAGTCTTCCATGAATGTACCAAGCATGTTGAGTTTCATTGTCACTACATCCGCAAGCTGGTAGAAGATGGATCAGTTCAGCTGCAGTATGTTCCAACAACGGATCAGACTGCAAACGTTCTCACCAAGTCTCTGAGCTCGGATAAATTTGTAAAATTCAGGGGGCAACTTGGTGTTGTTGATGGATTGACCATTAAGGGAGGGTGTTAGAATATATTATTCTCTTTTTATTTAATGGTCAATGTAAAGTTATGTTTAGTCTAATATACTGTTTCTACAGTATCAAGTAGGTTAGTTAGGTAGATATCATTAATATCTACAGTGCTTCATGCACTTCTATATATTGTAACCTTCTTTATGTTAATGAGAGAGACTTTTAAACCATTTACAATCCATACATCTTAATCTCCACAATGATTTCTTAGACACCAATCATACCAACAATCTCAGTCTTTAATATTAAGAATAACAATCTTATTCATGCACTTGACATTAGTATCATTGTGACAATCTCTTCATTCTTATCTTGACATTCTCGTCCATACATCTTAGACCAACAATCTCCATGACAAACTCTATGACAACCTTGTCTACCTTTGACATCAATGACAAACATTCCAACAAGTAGTACCAAGGATGATTTTTTTGAGACTTTGGTACTCGAAGATTGTTAGCATTCATTGCTTCTAGGTGTTGAAATTCTTGGCAATGAAGCACTGGCTGCCTTCCAAAATGATCTTGGGTAATGAAGCCATCTATTTTGCAATTTGAAATTATGGAAAACAAAAAAACTTAGTTGCCTTGAAATAAAATCACAAAAAAATTTAGGACAATTTTTAGAACCTTAGGCAGCAAACAACACCCACAGTTTTATATAAAAATTTATTAAAAAATCTACAACAAAATAATGGAAAGTTCAACTAAAACCTTAGCTGTGCAAACTTGAAAGCCCTAGGCATTGAAAACTCCACGATTTTATCCAAAAATCATAAAAAAAAGCAGAAAATTCACTAGAAACCCTAGGCGTCGTCAAGCAGATCTGAAAATCGCCAAAACACCCACAATTTTGGATTGAAAAAATGTCAAAAATATTAGAAAAGAAAAGCCAAATAGTGGGCTCCTTGTCTAGTTGCCTATCACGGCTAGCAAAAACGACCCTAAAAACACATAAATATCATTGTTAAAACTTGTAGGCACGATTTTCAAGCCTAAAAACCACAAATTTTTCTAGAAAAATGGTGCAATATTGCAAAAGGAAATGGTGTGATTTTTTGTGGAAAACAAAACATTTGTGATTTTCCATAAAATGATTTGTGATTTTAGCAAAAAACTTTGCATGATTTTCTCAATAAAAGAAGCCACAATTTTCATTGGAAATGTTGTGATTTACACCATTGTTCAAAACCCATTGTGATTTTAATAGAAACAAAATATACACATTTTTTTAATAGAAAGAACACACAAATTTTTGCTAAGTCTTCATGTAATTCCTTATAGATCCATATCGTGCCTTTTGGTACTTATTGTGTCAAGTGTGTGTGATTCGTTACTACCGGCAACAATCCATAGAAATCCATGCGTTCTCAGATCCCAAAGCTCAAAAACAACACACAAAAAGTTAATCTAGATTGCATAAAAATCTATTAATAAATAAGTAGCAAAAGCTTCCTTATATAAGATTACAATCACCTTATCCTCAAAGGATAAGATTGACACCTCAGAGGATAAGTTTGACAACTCATAGGATAAGTTAGACAATAAAGCAGAAAGGTAAAACCTTAAGTCAACATGACTTCATTAAAGAACATTCCTAAAGTCTATCCTAAAAGCTAATTGACCGTTACAATAGTAGGAAACTCCATATTGGCCTATTGCTCAAGTCTTGATGGGGCTTGAGAATTCACCCAAAGTGGAGCCCTCCTTGAGGACTATGGTGGAAAGTTTGTAGAAGTTTGTTTGTCTTTGAAATCTCCATGTTAATCGGTACTGCATGAAGATAACTATGTCAAAAGCACTTGTGTGCACAAAACTAAATGTAATTAACCTTTATTATTAAATCATCATCAAAGCAGCATAGATGTGTACTGTTATTAATGCAATAGATATAAGAATGTGAAGAACATGTTTATTATCTTTATGCTTCTTTTGAGTACATAGCTTTTGCATGAACACTCACACTTAACCCATTTTGCTATCTCTATAACTATCAACATTTCTTTTTTTAACCATTCTCTTATTACATCATATTATATCTATTATATTGCGTAAAACAGTTAAATAGTTTCTTTGTCTTCTCTTTATCTGGTCTGGACTGATGAATAAAATCTTATTTCATATACTTGGTTGGGGTTGCTCTTCCTCTCCTTCTGACAGCGACTGCTAAGTGGCCCCAGCTGTTACTTGGTTACATTAATGAGATCTTTGTATCCTGAGTGGGAAGCTCCGTTCCTTTTCTTATTTCCTTTGTCTGCTGCCCCAGTTTTCTCTTCAAGGGAGCACTGCCAGAGACAAAGTGTACACTTAGCACATGTTTCTGTGATGCTTGTGACAAGGATCTTTACTCAACGCTTCATTTTTCACACTGCCTATATTCAAGGTCAACATGTTGTTTGTCACCACGACACCTAGTTTGTTGAGTGTTCTAAGCATTTTCTAAAATGCATTTTAATCTTTGTAATGTTTTATTTTCTGTTTTAAAAATGATGCCCTTCTTTTTGTTAACATTTTCTGGGGAGTTTCTGGGTGAATTGTATAAATATTCTTGCCCTAAAAAATGTTGTGTCATATTCTGCCCTTATGGACTTAATTCCCCATTTGAGAGTCCCAGTTTGAAGCCTCAGTCTGTGAAGATCACTATAAGGCAGGGCAGTGCTGTACTGTTCCATGTTGTTTAGGTCTGTTTCTCTTCAGATTTTAGCCACTTTAGTGAATTTGTGTGTCATGATGGGGCCATCCTTAATCTCATATATTTTGTGCTAGATGTTTTACATATATTGACTGATTTATTGTTATTTTAACTGCTGGAAAGTGTTTGGGCATTTTAGTTATGTTGTGTCTGGTTTTCAGGAGAACCAACAAGCTCAAGTCAGCAGTTGACATCTCAGAGGAAGCTATTAAGCAATTTGAGAGATTTTGGATTCATTTTAAAGACAATCCATTGAAAGGTATGGATAGGGTTTTGCTTTCATCACAAGTGATTGCTTTTTTCCCAATTTGAAATGAGTTTTTGGGTTGTGAAAAGAGAATACAATAAATCATAAAATATTAAAGAGTAATCAAAAAGTGGTCAATGTGTTGGGGAAGATGCAAATATATCATGTCTAGTTAAGGAAGTGCACTAAGTATCTCCACCATTAAAGTTTAGAGAAGAAAAATGGTGCATGAACATGTAGTGTCTGAAAGTGGTATGATGGAAACCAGTGTGTGCATGATGTAGTGCCTAAAAATATGTAATGGCCGGAGGTCTAATATTTTGAGGTTGGAAATAATACCAATGTTCATTATCTTCAGCTGTCAACTTTTGACTGGTCCACCAAACATTTTGTGCCCTTGCATTATCCTCAATACAACATTTAGTAGTAACCATAGCAGCAAAAATTGTTTGGGGAAAAAATTGGCAAACCAAAAAGTTCAGGTTTTTTCGATTTTTTTTGGGAAAAATCATATTTGAATAAAAATGTAAAAAATAGTAGAAAAAGAGACAAATGCTACTCTTTTTTTAAAATTTAAGGTCATTTCCATAGCATAGAGATATAGAGAGCAAATAAAATAGAGATTTTAACCCATGAATTGTAGAAAGCTTGCATGTTGTTTATCAAGTTTATGTTCTTAAAGGTATCTGTTTCTTTTTTTGATATGTAAGAGTCATATTTTATTAAGAAAAGTCCAAATTACATACGTCTGCTATGCAGGTAAATAATGTTAGTGTTTCTTAGATCAGATTAATTTAACCAATTGAATAAAAGAAATGCAACACATAAGACAATGAACACAACAAGATACCCTGGGAAAACCCTCCTCTTGAGGGAGAAAAACCCAGCAAATATATCTCTTATATATTGAAGGAATAAGAGCAGAAATCTGCTTACAACTCAGGCCCAACACAATGCCGAATTTGATACAATGAATAATAGCACCTCTCCTAGATGCAAAGATACAAATGAATATGTTTCTCCTTGAAATCGGTCTGCTGCTACAAAATGATGATCTGCTGCTACAAGATGATGATCTGCTGATTAAGTATGAACTTCTTCTAAGACTGCGAATTCTGCTCTGCCAAAAATGCGAACTTGTTTTTATTCGAATTGTTGTACATAGCCAAGAAGTGACCTTGTATTTATATCTCCTAGGCGCCTCTTCACTTGGGTCGGCCTTTGATAAATATTTAATAACAATTAAAGTCGGCCAGAATAAGTACATGAAATAAATCAAATATAAGGTCGGCTCATGATTAATATGGGTCTTAGTGAAGACCGATGCTGTATTAACATCAACAAATAAGCAAAATTTTATCAAGCTTTTCCACCCACCAAAAAAAACCGATTTCAACTTCCAAATACTATCAAAACAGTCCCAATTAATTATAGACAAAACACCTCGATCGTGATATTGTCAACTATTAACCAGGCGAGACTAGCATAACATAGACAAACCAAAAACTATCGACTATGAGCCAAAAAGAACCATCACCATATACATAAATTTATTTAACTGTGCAAATTCTTCAAATTCTGCCTTCCACTCCTTGTTGTTGACCGCCATAAGCCCAAAACACTTCTTCAGGAAGATCACTGCAACCGTGACAATCACTCGATGACGCATTAATCCAGGTCCTTGCAAATCTAGGAGGAACGGGTATATCTTCACCGTGTCCTCCACACTAACCCTCTCCACGTCGCAAGGCTGTGGGCAGCCTCTTCCTTCAACCACCACATGAAGAAGCTCATCCATCCCTCCAAGTAGTTCGGGTTTAAACATTTTAAGCATTAAGCTTCTAGCATCCACCTTTGGCACTAGGTTATCCAACAAAGAGGCTAAGAACCAAGAAGAGATCTGCAAATTGTCTCTTCCATACTCTCTACTTTCCAGGTGACTGGAAACCAGAACCATTTTCACAGCCACTAACACCAGCGACTCATAATTTAATAGAATCCGCTTGAGCCTTTGGTCTGTGATGGCCCTAAAGGACTTCAACCTCTCCATCTTCTAAAGCGAGATGGGGGTATCAACCCCAAACCGAGCCAAGCCTGCCACAGAAACCTCTATGACAAATTTGGAAGACTTGGCCATTCGGCTCCAAACTGAAAGCTTCTCGACAAAAAGGAAACCACACTCTTCATACAAAACTACCAAACACTTATGCCAAAATGAAGGCTCAAAAGCCTTAAATGAATTCGGCTACAAAACACCGGCAACCTCGCCAGTGTACTGCTCGTACGTGCGAGCTGTCCTAACCTAGATGAGAGTTCGTTTCCCATGAAGAACGATCATTTCCTACTCCTTGGGAAGAGTAAACTAGCTATCTTGCCTGTACTCCCAGCTTGTCGAAAAGACAAGCTCACGGTACCTTGCCTTCGTGGCTATCAACTAAGCTCCAAACACTTCCGTGCAGTTACCCATGTAGCCACTCATGCCACCATCCTCCACCATCGTGGAGGGACGCTCACCCTACCTCCCACTAAAGGCATCTGTTTCTTGCTCAGGTTGTGAAATAAAGATTGTTTGGAGCACCTCATACAATAGAGTAGTGTATATGTGAGATATGGAATGAATTGTAATGTAAAACCTTTGCAGAAATGACAACTGAAAAAAGTGGAAAAGGCTAGTGTATGAAGGAGTCATAAATGATACAAGTGACCAAAAGCTTGGAGAAGGCAATGACATGAATGAAATAAAGTGGAGGATGAAAAAGTATGATAAAATAAAGGATTGGCTAAGGGTTAAAATCTTAGGCAGATACTCTTTAAAGTTGTGCAAGTTTGAAATCAGAGACAGTGCATTACTAGTCCAAGAGAATGATTAAAATTTTAGGCAAATACTCTTTAAAGTTGTGCAAGTTTGAAATCATAGACAGTGCATTACCAGTCCAAGAGAATGGAAAAATTCTTAGGCAAATACTCTTTAAAGCTGTTCAAGCTTGCAATCAGAGAATGGAGTTTGAATTCAAGGTAATGCACTGTCTCTGATTTCAAGCTTGCAAAATGATGTCTTTAAGTTATAGACATAATTTGCATGCTTGGCATAAAAATGGGTGTGGGATTGAAATCTTTCAAGAGCTATTTTATAAGTTTTGAACATGCAGTGAAATTATTTTTAATATTCTCTATGTAAAGTAAAGTGCCTATAGCCTATGCAGGTTATAGATTTAGTATTAGACATTTACATACTTTCATTTCATTGCTACAGTCATCATCAATGAGGAACTTCATCATATTTCAATTTGGAATAGTACAACCTTGGACATTTTGCAAGAGTTAGCTAAAAATTAGACCAAAACATGACAACCTTGCAACCTGATAGGGGGAAGACTATAACTGATTTGACTTGACATTTAAATGATGATTAATCTATGACAAAAAGAGAGACAAAGTAGTATGATCATTGATTTTTGTATGGGTACCACAAATGTTTTTTTTTCAGGGACCTTGGGACAAACTTGGGCCATATGAGGACTTCAAAATCTTTGGGAAATATTCGATCAATGTTTTATCTGAGGGAAATAGAGTCAAACCTATCACTTAACATCTAAACATACAATGAACCAAAAATGATACAATAAAGTTATTTACAATTTGGACTGATTTGGTGTAGATTGTTCATTCTTTTTGCAGGTTTCATATGCAAAATTTTGACTAACTTGGTCATCAAAGTTAGCTTCTGAAGTTTTCTTGGCATGGAGGTGGTAAATGCTATAACCATTTATAAGGTCACCTTACACAAGCACGACTAGTGAAAATGGTTGGAATTGCTTATTTTGTTTAATGAAGGATCCCTTGCTTTCTTTTACTGTGGTTTACTTTATTTTAGGGCATATTGACAAGACTGCAAGCTTAAAGTTCAAAGCAGAAAGGAACCTGTTCATGTGTGTATGTAGAGTCTACGGCGGTCACCCTTAACTTATCGCGATCTTGATTTATAGCAAAAAACACACCAAATGTATAGTTTTTAACATGGGAGTTGTTAGCGCAATTTATGGCGATTTTTTCATGATTTTAATGCAAACAAAAAATCACGATTTTTTGCTAGTAAACGGTTTACAAAAAATCCCGAAAAAATAGGGGAAAAAATCAGCAAGCCTGAGGATTTTTTAAAAATCATAAAAATCACGATATTTTTGCTTCTATGGCAGTAACAATTACATTGCATGATTTGGTTATTGTCACTAGTTTTGATAGCAAGTGTCTTCGTATTTTCATTAAAAACATTTTTGAGGAAGAAATAAAAAAATAAATTATATTAATTCCCATGAATGACCAAAGTAGGTAAATGGGATTTGGAAATACTATGAGTTATAGAAGTACTAGAGTAGTAGGATTGAAAGAACCCAAGGAGTTGATGAAGCTGAAATATCCTACCTTGATCTGAGATATTTAATTTTGGAATTCTGCCTGTTTGTTTGCTTGGGGTTTAATAGTTTTGTTTTGGTTTTTTGTGTTATTTGAAGAGTTTGCCAGGCAATGTAGATAATATATAAACAATTACAAATAATGGACAATGCTGAAGCCAATACAATATATTATCAAATCAAATTTATCATTGCTTTGTATTTACAAGAAATCATACCTAGAAGATCAAACAGGAATTTATTACAAGTCTGAAATATTATGATCAGCAACAGCAAACCTCTGTGTTTGAAACACCTAGCTCAATTGAATGCCTTCTCCACCTTAAAATTTGTGCCAAACAAGACTCTTGCCTTAGACGTCAAAGATGCTGCAAATTTTGGACACAAAACCTAGGCACTTCACACTATGAATTCCCATGCCTTGCATAGATGAAGTACAGCCTGCAATTAATGTTGTACAGCCTGCAATTAATGTTGTACAGCCTGCTTGAAGTAGTTGCAGCAGCAATGAAATGGTAACCAGCAAGGATAACCTCTAATGAAATATCTGATCTGCACAAAATCTTCTGAAAACCCTCTATAAATCAACTCCTGTAAGCACAATTGCGACCTCTGATGTAAAGCCACCTGATAAGCAAACCTTGGGTGTTATTTCACACTTGTAGAATGCTCGAATCTGAGAGAAAATCATCCTCCAAGATCAATGCTTTTTGAAAGCCCTTTTATATTCTCTCCAAAAAGCACGACTTACAAGGCCTTTAAGTCATTTAAACATAATAAAATATATTTGCCTTTGTTGCTTTTATTATATCATTCATTTGGGCGCTCATATCAATGACTTTAATAATTTGACTTTAATGTTATTAAATAGGCTTTTATAAGTACATCAAATAAAGTCATTAGAATAACCGCCCACTGATTCCTCTTCTCACTAGGGTGCCTTATTGTAAATAGTAAGATTGGACCCCAACAACTAAGTGACTTACTAAAAATAGTAAGTATGTGTAAATTGAGTCCAAAACATCTCTGGAAGGCAAATCCTAAATATCACCAAGTACTGAAGAAGGAAAGACCAAAAATTGCCATTTGAAGAACCATAAAACTCCCTCACAAAGCCTTCTAATCATCATTATTAGCCTTCGAGGACCAAATGATAGGCTAATCCACCAAACTCTGACACTGGTTAAAAAGGGGAATTACAGAAGCAACCATAAGTTAAAACAATACTAGACTACTAGGGTGAAAAGAACGCAAGGAGAAAGGAAATAAAATATTAAACAATATTAAATAACTAGAGGGATTGAATCTAAAATAGGTGGGCTCTAGATAGGAATAGGTCTGCAAAGGGAAGGGATCTCATGGAAACAAGGAGACATTAAAGATCAGAGCTTGAACACAATCATGAAAATCAGTATCTTCACATGCCTAAATTAAAGCATGTTGGTGAAGGATGAACAAAAGTGCTCTCAACCACCATAAAAAGGCGAACATAAGATCTGATAACTAACAATGTAATTGTCAGTCGCTGCAAGGCATAACATACAATGTGATATTGTCTATAGGAAAGTTCACAAGCCCTAGGGTCTTGGTTGGATAGTTCTAGGAGGAAGTAGAGAAGTCCCCTAATTTCTCGCTTACTACTCAAAGGTAATAGCCTCTACAGGTAGACAGAGAACTGGTAGTATATGTGATTGTAATTACACTAGGTATCCTAATTGCAATTCATCTGCTTCGTTTATATTATAGAAATGAGGTACAAGTTATGGTTTTATATTTGCATCCAACGTTAATTTCAGGTTATTCAAACATACACAACAACGAGGAATACAAATAACATAAAAATAAATCAGAAAACAAAACAATCTATAGGAAGATAAGGGATTACTGTGAAAAAACCAACTGTGTAAACTTAACAGTCAAATGAAAGTGTACTAATATATGTGATTGTAATTGCATTGGGTAAGTACAATTCATTAGCCCTATTTATATGGTTAAAATCATAGTTTGCGGACTCTTGCGGACTCGATAGACTTGGGAGTCCGTTAGCCAGCTGAGTCGACTCACCATGGACTTGGGAGTCGAGTCTAGGAGAGTCCTGGGTCGGGACTCCCGAGTTCAACCTCAAGACTCGGGAGTCCCGACCCAGGACTCTCTTGCGTGGTTGGGAGTTAAAATGGGTTAAAAACCCATGTTTTTTTTCACTTTTTCTTTCATTTCAACATGCAACTTTGTGAATTTCTGGTCTACAAATTGATTTCAGGTTGAAAAAAGCCAGGAGAACGAGCTAAAAGATCAAAATAAAGCGAGGTAAGTGATCTAACAATTCTTGTTTTTTGTTGCATTCAAAATAAAAAAAAATCAAGAAAAATAAAAGGAAATATTGCCAATTTTTTTTTCTATTTTCCTTAATAGCCTAATTCCTACTATTTCTAGCTTGGTTTTGCATTTTTTTATTTTGCAAATAAATGAAACTTTGAATCACATTTTTTTGCTGATTTTTTTTTTCCCATGTTGAACTTGAAATAGCAATGTCGTCTTCAAATCCAAAGGGAATGAGAAAAGACCCTGCATGGAAGTATGGAATACCAAGAACCAAAAAAGGTGAAGTGACATGTATTGAATGCCAAAAATGGATGACAGGAGGAGTAAATAGATTAAAATACCACCTTGCAAGAATACTTGGGCAAAATGTGGAGGGATTCCTTAAGACTACTCCTGAGATTATTAGAGAGATGAAGGCCCTTCTTGCTGAATATGAGCTAAAAAAAGATGAAAGACAAAAAACAAAGGATTCCCTAGCAGCAGCGATGAGTGGATCCCATTCTACACCATTTATGCCCCATGGTGCTGTAAGTCCAAGCATCAGTGCTCCACATTCATCTTTTGGTGAGAGTCTTGAGGGTTCCTTTTCTACTACTAGTGCAGGCCAGGGTCCTTCATTAGGACTAAATTATTTTATTCCACGTAATGTTCCAGGAGCACAACCTTCACTTGAAGGTACCGGTTGGAATAAGGAAAAGCATCATGAAGCTAGGATGGTTGTTGCAAAATTTTTGTACTACAATAATCTACCTTTCAATGTTGCGAACAACCCATATTGGGAAGGTTTGGTGAACGCCCTTACAGTTGTAGGAAAGGGGTTTAAGACCCCATCAACTAGAGATTTGAGTGGGCCATTGCTAGAGGAAGCCGTAAAGAATACACGGCTTGTGGTTGATAAGCAAAATAAATTTTGGTGAAAAAAAGGTTGTAGCATTTTATCTGATGGGTGGACAGATGGACGAAATAGAACTTTCTTAAACTTTTTAGTGGTCTCTAATGGTGGATTGGTGTTCCTAAAATCAATAGATGCTTCCCATGAAGTAAAAAATGTTGAGAATTTATGCAATCTATTAGATGGGTTGGTCCAGGAGGTTGGAGTTGATAATGTTGTCCAAATTATCACGGACAACACAGCTGCATATGTAGCTGCAGGTAGGCTACTTATGGAGAGGTATCCCACAATTGCATGGTCTCCGTGTGCTGCACATTGCTTGGACCTATTGCTAGAGGACATTGGGAAGATTTCATGGGTCAAAAGAGTGGTTGAAGATGCAAAGAGTTACAAAATTTATCTACAACCGTACTTGGGTGCTTTCTTTGATGAGGAAATTCACAAATGGCAAGGACCTTGTGCGACCTGGAGTGACGATTTGCTAGCCGCTTCCTCACATAGCAAAACATTCTTGGTGCCATTGGTCATCTCAAGCAAATGTTTGTGTCTGATGCTTGGAAGGAGTCCTCATTTTCCAATAGAGCTGAAGGGGAGAGGATTGTTGCCATAGTTTTTGATGAGACATTCATAAAAAATGGAGAGCAGTTGATGAGGGTAAGTAGCAATCACACAAAATTTTTTATACATGATAATCTATTTGCTGTTTTTATTTTTTGAGGGGTTAATTTTGTTATAATTTAACATATGTTTTCATTTTTTTAGGTGACAAAACCTTTGGTGAGGGTTCTTCGTATGGTGGATGGCGATGGCATGCCGATGGGTTTCATCTAAGAGGCCATGGATAGGGCCAAAGAGGCCATATCACATTACTATGGTGGCAACAAAAGGAAATATGAAATCATATGGCGCATCATTGATCAGAGATGGACAAACCAACTCCGGTAGCCGATTCATGCCTTTGCCTACTTCTTGAATCCGAAGTTCTACTTCTCAGACACATTTGAGGCGGATGAGGAGGTCATGGAAGGTCTTGTCACATACATTGAAAGGATGGTGCTTGATCGTGAGCTGAGAGATAAGGTGCTTGATGAGTTGGAGGTGAGATTTGTTACATCTTATTTATGAATTTGCAATGTTGAGCCTTGACTATGTATGAATTTTCTATATTTGATTTACTTTTTCTTTTATCTATTCAAGGTCTACAAGGGTGCAGAGGGGAGACTCTTTTCCTCCCAACAAGCAATTGAAAGGAGAGGAAAACAACAACCAGGTAAAAATTGAAATTAGAAACTTGATTCTTACATATAAATTTTTTACTTTATTCTTATTTCTTAATACTTATATTTTTTAAACATGTTTTTGTAGATCTATGGTGGGAGAACTATGGTGCTAGCACACCAAATCTTCAAAGTCACTCTCATATATCGATATCGCCGGCATTGTTCATCATAGCATTCCGTTATTCATTCCTATCGATGCTATGGACAGTTCATTTTGTGGGTACGGGTATTTCATTAACGGGATTCCTCTGATACACTGGCGCGGGTGTTATGCTGATTGATGAGTAGAGGAGTTTAGCGGAGATGCCTGTAATTGCTGGCATTTCACCGATATTACATCCTCATTTGTGCATATGAAGACAATGAATCCATTGTTTCGTCTCTAGTTCCTATTATGAGCATCGACTAGGAAAATACCGACAATCTATATTGTTGGCATCACCTGCGAAGGGAGACAGATTCTCTAATACTTTGCCGAGTCACCGTCAGATATGGGTTTGTAACATGCCTTTGCGGAATTATGTGTTTACTAGTTATCCTATAAATGCCCTGTTCAGCGACCATTGGTTTGAGGTTGTTTGATAAGTTCAAGTTAAGTGTAATGATCTGTGTTGCAATGTAATGACATTTGCGAAGACTTCTGTGCTTTGAAAGGAATAAATAGACTAATGACCGTGTAAGCCTGAATACCAATATTTTGATTTACTCTGATAGTAATTAAGTGAGTTGGCTGTGTATATTGGATTGCAACCATTTGTTTCTTTACTTCAGATCAATTGTGAAGAAGAATATCTTGCAGAGGCTAACATTGTTTTAGACTAGTGGAAAGCTTGTGTTGAATCTATAATGTTCTGCTGTGAAGTTGTAATGCTCTGTCTATTCAATCTGAATGCTCTGCAACTATGTTGTCTTTCCTGCCATAAACTGTGTTTATTTAATCATATATGAGTTTCCCATGGATTGACTCAAATCACACCAACAAAAAATGTAAGCTCGATCAACGAAAACCAATAAGTAATATTCAGTGTTACCCCAAGTTTCCGGAATGGGGACGGTGGAATGAGTCCCCAAGTTTCTGATTTTTCAGGCCAAATTTAGGGACGGCGGGGGACGGCTATAAAAATTTAAAATATATAGGGAAACATTAAATATTTATATGAAAACATGGATAAAGCATGCATATATACATTATAGAAACTTAGCATTTAACATTTTTGTTAAGAATTCATTGCCAATATAGTTTTTTTTTCAATTACGATATGAAAATCAAAATAAAAAGAACATGGTACACTGTTGCCGTCCCCCTGGCCGTTTCCGGGACGGGGACGGGGGTGTTTAGACCCGGGGACACGTGGTAATATTGGAACAGCAATAGAAAGCCGAGTAAGGTTATAAGTCCGTGCAGGGGTCATCACAGATACCATTTGCAAGGAATTTGAAAATGTAAATGAAGATCATGCATAATATAATAGGCAATAATAGATCCACATATAGCAAACAATGAAAACAATTTCACAAATATAATAGAGATCATGAGCAAGAGAATGAATTTGTATTAATATTCGGCGGTTGCTTTGAAGGGGAAATCCTTTACAAAGCATATGCACCTAAACCTTTATTTATTAATGCCTAATAGGTATATTGGAAGGGGGTTCTTATTCCGTAGAAAGCATAATCATTCGTACTGCTGTATCAATTTTTTGTTTAATATATGCAGCACAGAATTCCTTGGACCAGATGTTTTAATCTCACATTTAGCTGAATGAGAGGAGAGGACCTACTGCTTTTTTTTTTACGTTTGACAACTAGATTTAATGTTTCTTTATAATTTCAAACTAATTACCTTCAATCTTTGTTCGCAGGAAGAAATATAATTTTACAGGGCATCTGTCCACAAGTGTATGGGCTATTTACGGTAAAGCTTGCAGGTGAAATGTTTGTGGTGTCAATATGTCTTTTTATTTTGTGGAGTTAAGAGCTATCAAATTTTTGATGAAGTCTTCATTTTAATTTTTTAGCAGTATAAATATATCCGGAAGTGCTAATGCTACTAGGAACCAGTTAGCTCTTAAGTTGGAGCTTTTCTCCCATGTCTTTGCTATGTTTATTAAAATTGGAAGTGTATACATGCTTTCTCTTTTAGGACTGTGATGGAAAATGGTCTTATATCCAGTTTTTGTAACAATGTATACTGCTCTCATCTTGCCAGGTAATCTATTTTTTTCTGAGTAAGGATTGTAGCTTTTGTAAATGTCACTTTAGTATATATGAATATGATTTTTATCTCTTACAAAAATTAAAGTAGTATGGCCATATTTTCAGATGTCTGAATGTAAATCTGTTTACGAGTCTGGGCTATCTTGTCATCTAAGGTTTAATTTTACCTTGGATTTTTTTGTTTTGTGTTTTTGGTGGATAAAGAGAAAATCATATTATATTATAATAGTAAAAACTTACTAAAATACCTGCATAGAGAGATAAGCAGACCAGGGAGACCTCACTGGCTAAAGAAACTAACAGCAAAGCGAAGAGTTACAAAATATAAGCACGAATTCATAATTGAAAGAGCCTTAAATCTAGCAATTAACCATAACACCAAAGCAAGAAGAGAGTGCAAAACATAAATTGGAGAGGGCATGATTCCCTTAAGTACTTTAGAAGTGCAAATGCGCTTTCCATTAGTTGGTCTGTGAGGAGGTCTGTTATCAGCATCGCAATTAAACCCCCATAACTATGACTTTGATTGCTTATTTGAGAATACCACTGATCGGGTGAGTCTGCAGCCTTGTTAAACGAGAAATTACCTTGTTTTTGTGGCTTTTTGAAGTTGGTAATATTTTGAATCTGCTTGTGAACCAGGAAATATTCACTTTCAGTTTATCCGAGCGTGATAACTTGTGTACTGTATTAGCTTTAGTTGTAGATATGAAGTACAGTAGCTATTTCTAGAGTAAGGTTTTGAAGAGTGTTTCATCTGCTGCAAGAAGTGATTTGAAATTTATATTATTGCAGTCATGTTGACTTTGATTGGAGGCGTGCAACATGCAGATGCTTCTGGTACAAAGGTTCGAGGAGAGTCCCACTTCTTGTTGGTGGGGGATCCAGGTTTGGTTATATTGAAAATTTGTTTTCTTTGTTTTTCTTTTTTGTATGTTTATGTCAAACATTTGTTTCCTTTCATTTTTATAACGCACGAAGTTTTTTGTTAAAGATAAATTTTGATAAGACTTGTGTTTATCATTGTAGTCGGCTGAAGTAAATATATTGTTTAGTCGGCCAAATAAAGTAAATAAATAAATCTTAATGTATGTAGCAAATATTTTATGTTGTTATTGGGAGTTATGTCCCCAACCATTTTGATTGGTTGTAACAGGTAGTTCACAATGGCTGGTGTTCTCAACCACTGTCGGCAACTATATATGTTTTGTCTCATTGTAGTCAAGGACAACACAGATGACTTGTATACTGTACTTATTGCCATTGATGAATGAGAATACGATTGTTTTGTGCATATGAAATTGTGAGTATTGGATATGTATGTTTCTGTAAGTTATATTCTCGTTTACTCTACTAATCCATCAAGTCATTCCAGTGAGTAAACATTTGGCGCCGTTGCCGATATGAATCTGTTGGTGTAATAACTAACACCTATGGTGTGTAAGTTAAAACGGACAGCTATGCACACTGCGTAATGAGTGCTCTTAAAATTAGGAGGGGAAGCTCCCTCTTTTGTTGATATGCGTGAAAAAGTAAAGTATTCTAAATCCTATCTTTTTTATCTCAGCTGGAAGAGGCACAAGGTCAAGAAAACCTAGAATGTTGCAGCTAAGGATTTTCTGGTTTCGCAGATCATTAACTACAACTAAACTATCTACTTTAAATCTATCCAGTTTCCTCAAGTAAATAGAGTATGAGGAAATGGAGCAGGAATGTGATTACATGATAAACTTCAGGTAAGATTCACAACGTGAAGGCAAGGTGGCACAACTATTTGCTTGGCTGGGAAGAAGTTTATTAGAACAAACAAATATACGATAAACTAAGCATAGATTCACAACGTGAAGAAAAGGTGGCACAACTATTTGCTTGGCTGAATAAGTTTATTGACACACATCACATGATAAGCTTTAGGTACAGATTCTAAACTTGAAGGCAAGGTGGCACAACGATTTTCTCAATCTGAATAGGCTTATTAAACACAAAACACAAGGTAAGCAACTGGGATAGTGTATTGCATAGACGAGACACGCATACAACAACGATCAAACCAACAACCCCATTTAACTAAGATGAGCATTCATCATAACAACTGCATCAAACCCAAGTGGCATAACAATTCATCATCACAACAAATATTCATGAACAGATACAAAATAGACAATATTACAGGCAAGGTAGGCACAACATATATTGCTCTCTCGTGCAAAAGTTATTTAAAAAATGAGCTGAAAGCTCTTATTTATAGACATCAAAGGTGTAGGCAACCCTAAAATCACTTTGAGTCAACTACAGTCTTGCAATGCATGCAAAATCTTATTGCTAAACCCTAATAAAAGAAACTATATAGTTAACTGGAAAGCTACCATCAGTTAACCGATACAAACAATGCTAACTGGACAATGTGCAACATGCACGTCCTTATTGAAAGAAAAGCTAACTGATAACTAACACTAACTAAGAGTCCATCCTCCTGCGAAGATATCTCCAAGAGTGAGATAGGCGTGTCTAATGTCAACAAGGAAAACTCAAGAACTGACGTTGAATTAACTGCTGCTTGTGACTCATCCTTGTAAACAATTGCAAGATCTAACTGGACGTCTACTCTAAGTCCTCTCCATTTACCATCTCCTCCAGGAATTTATGGATGTTATCATCATCTGGCACTTTGACGTTGTCCACGATGATCAATTGTTTGTCTAACTCTTGTCTTTGTCTTGGATCACTCTTTGACTGTCTCTAACCCTTGTGGTCACCTTCTTGAAACTGATAGTCAACATTGAGAACTCCTCCAACTTGGACGCCTCTGGGTCTCCACCTAGGTTACCACAAACTAGCTCTTCGAACTCAGCTTGAACTACCTCCAACTCGGCGTATGTACCATCCTCACGCTGATAATGACATGGGATCTGGGTGATGTATTCATTGATAAATCAAAGAGTTGTAGCAACCTTCTCTTGAATCACGCCCATCTTAGCAGAAACTCTGTCATACATTTCCACTTTGCAAAGATACAACTCTCTCCAAGTGAAAACCTTCCTTTTATCTTCTGCTGCCTCAATGGCGTCATAGGCACCTACAAGCCGTGATATAAGAATCAGATCCTTCGGCTTATGCTCGGTTATGAAGATCTCGAGCTCTTGAATCCTCTGGCGAAGACTATGTGCGTCAACCCTCAACTGATACAGCTCTGTAAGGAGGTGTCGACCAACAATGATGAAGTCCTCAATCTAGGTATCTAACAACTTTCCTCGATTAATCAAGTAGTGAATCCTCTGTTGATCTACGGCGGTCTCTCGAAGCTGCGGGAGTAAAGGTGCTTGTCCCTCATTTCCATGAAGCAAACTCGAGATGTACACGTGGAGTTGCCTGACTTCAGCCTTGAGAGCTGCCTTATCTTCACCGTCCTTCATGACACGTTTCTCCAGATTACTCGTGACAACCTTGAATAGGCTCACGTTGGTGTGTCGAGTACTCTTACCTAGATTTGTTTTGACGAAGGTAAAGTCACCAACATCAACTTCATCTAAGTTCTTGCCTTTTGGAGGTGTAGCAACCTCTATGATGATCTCGACTTCAAGATTCTTCTCAATGTTGACCTGCTTTTTGGCCCTCTTATTCAACTTATTTTGATAAGGTTCACCAAACTCAGATAAGTCAAGCTCATATGAAGGCATACGCCTCTCTCTTCCCAATAACCTCTCGAGCCAAGATGAATAAGCAATGCTATCCTCTCGAGGTGGAGCTATTGTGTCAGCTACTGGCGGATCCACTGGTATGAAGGTCTCGTGTATTGGAGACTCAGGCTCCAAATCAATATCTACAGGAGACGACTGTGGTGAGAAAGGTGGACCTAGAGATGACGAACCAGCCTCAACTTGATTTACCGGTTCTGTTGGAACTGTTGGCTCTGATGGAACTACTGCCTCTGTCGGAATTGGAAGTACTGGCTCCACAACTTGAAGTATTGGCTTTCTCCCAACTTGTTTCCTCTTGGTGATGCTCTTCCCTTTTGAACTTAACCCAATCTTAACCCCTTCAAGCGGCTTCAAGATAACCTTGACTCGAGGCTTCGCCCTAGAAGTAGAAGGCAAAGAAGAAATCACCACTGCTGGCGGCTCTACAACTGGAATCACCCTTCGCTTCCGCTTGCTCTCAAGGAAGTACATGATCGTTTTAATAACTGACCTAGACAAATCCTTTACTGAAGTATTCACTGGGACATACCAATTAGGTTGGTGAAGTGGTTGGCGAGTGACTTGGTCTTTAATGAATGAATTGAGAAGTATCTCGCCATCATCATCAGACAAACCCTTCACATCCTCTGACAAGAAATCAACAATCTGTGGGAGAGTAAGCCTACAATAATGATGCCGACGCACCTCAAAGTCCTCACAGTTGACCCAAAAGTCCTCAAGCGTTGCCGAATGTGAAATATTTCGCTCCAACCTTGCTGAATAATGACCCAACGGATCATAGGTACGCCTCTGAGGAAAACACTCGAGCCGGAGTTTCTCTAACTCGTTTGCCATTAGCTTGCAATCAACAGCTGTCTTGTACTTGTAAATACCCAATCTGAAAGGAAAGGTGAAACCTGGCTTATGTCGATTGCGAAGGAAAGTGTGAACCTCATGTGGTTGTCTCATAAACTCCATGAAAAGAACCTTGTCCGACGGGTACCTTGGTAGCATCAGAGGCTCTCCTGTATATCCATACACCCGAATATATGTGAAAGTAGGGAATTGGATGAACCAATCCGCCCAACTCTTCATTGCTGATTGTGCCTCTGAGAAATTCTAACATGCATCTCATTGTCTAAATCTTTGACTATCTTCATAAGAAAGTGATCATTCATTGCTCTAAAGTCTCGTTCAGCTTTCGAAAACTCCAACTGAGAGTAGTATTCGTGCACTCGTTGAACGTCCAAAACTCCATTGGTCTTCAATAGTCTAAAGCTGCCTTGAAATGCAACCAAGTAAACTAGAAAGGTCACCATGTGGAATTCGTGCATCTTAAGGAACTCTATAATCTGCTGGTGAAGACACTCAGTGATAAACATTGCCCAGTCAAAGGTTTCTTTCTTATCAATAACTCGAGAGATGAGGTAGAACATCCATGGTTGGAAAACGTTTGCGTCTTCTTGACCTGCTAACTAGTTGAGTAAAGTTATCAAAATGACAATCTCATCTTTGAACTCACCACGCCCAATTTTCTTTTGCATGTTGTTTTCTGAGCTTTTAACCATCGGTGAGCTACTTTCTTCTGCGATGTCTTTGTCCTCCCATATTCTGTCACAATTTGGAATGGATATTGCAAAATTATCTGAGCGTGAAGGAATAGAAAAACATTTTTCTACATCCCCCGGTTTAAAGCTACAAACAACCCTTCCATCTGTCGACCTGATTTGTCTGGTAGATGAGTCATAATGCTTAACACAAGCAAGTACGAACTCAAGGTCAAAAATTGAGATGGGAATGGATGCCGCTGCAAGTATCCCTGAACGCTCAAGGTTCTTGATTGTAGTACTGCTGGTACCCTCCAATGTATTTAGATTGATGACGGGATAAACATGAATCAAGTCAGTATCAATAGTTTTCAGAAAATTATGAAGAAAGACCTGTTTGGCCTTATAATCTATGGGATTATTCTACATTTTGAAAAACTAGATTTTTGATTGTAAAGTCGGGGTATGTTCGGACAACTTTGGAAAAGACTGAAAAAACTCGGGGATAGGCTAAAAATAGCAAATGGAAGTGAATGTTTCCTGAGATATGGGTTTTGTGTAGAATCAAATTCTAATACAACCCAGATTGTCAGAAATGCGAAAAAATGTGATTTAGGCTTGCATGCCAAAGGTTTTCGGTTGAGATTTGAACTAGCAGTTAGGGGCATTGGGGGCAATTTTTCTTGCAAAAATTTGGAACATGGGTTTTGTTTAGAATTGAATCCTAAGACAACCCAGATCGACAGATTTGCAAAAAAACGTGTTTTAGGCCCACATGCAAAGAAAATTTTGAAAAAAAGCACAGTGCTCTAGAATAGAGGTTGCAGGACAATTTTCACAAAATAATCTAAGACATGGGTATTGTCATTGATGCTGAAATACTCGAACCCAGATGATGATTTTCTGAAGATCTTGCCGTTTTCTTTGACATGCGAAGAAAATCTAATACGAGAATAGAGGAAATAAGACAGAAGAATAGAAGTTTTTATGTTTTGTTTGTTTTCTCTCTTCTTCTGTAGAAATTCGCCTATGCTTGAAGTAGCTATGATGAAACTTGCATGCAAATGGAAAATAAAGTCTGAAATATTCTTCTCCCGAACTCTCTGAATCAATAGCTACGAAGAGCATTGAAATCTGACACCTGTAGCACCTTCAGATCACTTTCATGCTCAAGAAAAGACGTTTTTGCCAACTCAGATGAAGAATAATGGACGCCACAAGCAAAATATATAAGAAAATATCTTCTAAGGTGTGTGAAATGAATGCTATGTCTTGGAAATAGTGCTTGAAGTCTATCTGAGCCTCCAAAACCCACGCATGGCCTATAATTGGCTTCAAAATCAGTGAATTGAAAGAAGAACAAACCCTAATTAGGACACCACCTTGAGAAGTTCAGTTAACAGATGCATGCAAACTAATTTTAGTCAGTTACAGACTAAAAATAGGTTCTAGAAGAAGTCGACTTGGAAAGAGCTGAACTGAAGATTAATTTTCAGTTAACTGCTTCACCTCTCATGCACACTTCTATTCTTGACTTTAAAAGTCAACCTTTGACTTTAGGCGTGCTTTCCATAGACATTTTTTTGAAAATTTGAATCTAAAACCTCATCGGAGCTCATGTTTGACCACTGATTCTGATTGATTGCCATGTCGGATCAACTGGATGATAGCTTCGTTGAAGAGCAGGATCAAATCCGACAAAAAGACTCCCTGAGGCGACAATCCATAACTCATCAATTTGAGGCCTCAAAATGATGGGCGCCCTTGGCCTCCAGGGGCACTTTTTGACCTTAGACTTGGAAAATTTTCAAACATTTTCCATCATTTTCTTTGAGAATTTGACCTTATTTCACTTAATGTTTTTCGGTGTCCGACAAAACTTTAGAGTTAGCTGATTGGCTCACTGCGGAGCATATTGAATTTTGAGCAAGAGCTCTTGGAGAGCACTTTGTGTAAAAACATCATTTAACAGCCCAAAAACATGGGCGCCCCTGGCCTCTAGAGGTGCTTTTCCCAACCAGTGTCGGCCATTTTCACAACTGGCTAAAATCCACTAATCTTCTGGCTGCAAGTTGCTGAGACATCCTTTGACTTGGCTGAGACAGGCAACGTAAAGCTGGAGCTGACACAAACAAGACGAGCATCTGAAATCATCAAACAAACTTCATTCAAGGCTCCAAAACCTTGGGCTAGGGGCGCTTTTGACATTCTTGGACAGTTTTGATAAAGTCTGGAACTTCAAGTTTGACCTTTGACCATGGCAACATGACAACTCTGATTCACTTGCTGACAGATGCGTTGTGAAGCTGGATCAAGACGGAAACAAACCTCCTAGGTGTCACTTGATCAAAAAACTTCATCTGAAGCTCCAAGAAGATGGGCACCCCTGGCTGAGAGGCGCGCTTTTTCACTCTAGAGTTATTCATTTTAAAATTCCCCCGTTTTGCGTACAATCTCCAGTTTCAAGTGATATACTGATCCGTTGGACTGGCTAACTAGCTCATCGTGAAGCTGATAGGATTCCAGAGAAGATATATTGGAAGAGAGAAGTCACAAAAAGTTGATTTAGGCCTCCAGAATGAAGGGTGCCCCTAGCTCAGAGTTGCGCTTTTTCACTCCAGAGTTAGCCATTTTTACAGCATCTTCATCTTGTCCAAAAACCCCTCCGAGACGAAGTAACTTTTCGAACAAAACTTGCCATAGAAACATCACCGAAGCGTTTTGAGCTTAGATTTCGACACCTGGCATCTGGCCATCTGCCATTGACGAGCTCAGAAAACCTACTTCACTTGAAAAAAAACGAAAACTACCCTCTAGGCTTAAACTCATTTTTAATTGAAACTGACTTCACCATTGTGATCGTGAAGCAAAATAAGCCAATCAAAACAAATTTCAGCCAATTTTGACAAGTTTTAATTTTCAGGGTTTTTGATCTAAAAATAGGGGTCCAAAAACCCTAATTTTCATTTTTTTCAAATTTTGCCAGTATCTCCGTGGCATCACACTGACTCAAAGTCCATACTTGAATTGCCCAAAAACTATGCTTTTACATCATTTTTACAAGGTTTAAACCATTTTAAGCAAAATGCCTTAATGAAGCAAATTATTTTTGGTTTGGGTACAACAAAATCCTTGTACACATCACATAGATGAGAATAATGGTGTTGTAATGGGTTAGCCAATTGAGAGCCGGTACAAGCCAATGAAGAAAGAAAAGATATCTTGATGGAGGATCTCGTGAATCTATTGGATATCTCGGTGAAGGATCACGTATGGAGGGAGGCTCTCACGTGAGAGGTCCCTTAAGCAATTATTTGGGACAACTTGAGTGTCAACCTAGAGGTCGACCACCTTCTCAACAAAGGACCAAGAGCAAAGGCAACCACAAATACTACAACGGTATGAAGAGAGAAACTGTAATGTCCTTGTTTTTCGGCTCGCCAAATAGACATTAATTTAATTATTTGATACTGTTTGGCAAAAATAATATTTAAAAAGGTAATATTAAATAATTAGATTTAAGTATTATTATAAAGTGAGGCTAAGGAAATATTTTATAATGTTTTTTTATTAAAAAGGAGTTTAATGTTTTGGTGGGAAATTTAAAAAGGGTTTTTGAAAGTTTCCTTAGATGGACATAAAAGGGGTTGCGAGAGCTCATTTGAGGTGTGTTGGTTTATTATTTTATCTGGTATTTTGTCATGTCCCCGAAATTGTAACACTAAGATTTACAACATCGAAAAGCAAGTAAATAAATATAATACATATTAAAAATATAAAAAGAAATAATAGCGATTTAATGCTATTATAATCATAATTATCATAAGATAATATTATGATTAAAATCAAAATATAAATATAAAAATTAAATATTATTATAATATACATATATATTAAAATAAATATTGACAATTTAACATTATTATTATAATATAATAATGTATATAAACTTAATATATAAATATAATGAAAGACAATATATCAATATGAACATAAATGATATGTATATATATATATATATATGAGCAGCCAACGATTAATATAGAATGCAGCAGCAAAAGATAATAAGGGCAGCTATTGACATTAAATAATTAATCATTAAACAGCAGCCAAAAGACAAATAAAAGATAAATTCATTAGAGGCTATGATAAACATAGACCAATAAAGAAAGATAGCCATCGATGGTTGTTAAGCCATAAAGGAAATAAAGTAAATCTTAAAAGCTTTGTCTTAAGCAAGAAGGCAGCGATTAGGCTGTAAAGAGACGTGCCCCTCACCAAGGGGAAGATATGATAAAAGGACCTGTCTTTTCCCTCACAAGGGAGGATATAAAGAAATATGGCATTGAAAATAAGGGGGGATTCGTGGCTGGAGAGAGAAGAAAGAAAGGCAGATATCTCTGCAGTTCGATACAGCAAGGTAAGTGCTATTACATGATAAATAAGGGTGGACAACTAATTTATGCACTTAGGAAAATAAGAATTGTTATCTACAGGTGTGAATTTTAGTTCTTTTTGATTAATAAAGATGTAATAACAATTGATGCTTTATAAATACATTTAAATATATTATGTAGGACAAATATATTTAAATATATTTATGATTGATAAATATACAATTAATGATTAATAATATATTTAAACAAAGATATTGATAAATACATTAGGAATATAGATAGTCAAGATTAATATATATATATATTTCATGAGATTAAATAACAATATGGCAAAATACAATTTACACATAAGGATATTCATCTAGTTATTAATTAAGGTCATTTTGAAGTGGCAAGATCATGCATACTATTTATTCTTGTAACATTACTAGTATGTTTTGGACATATAATTATTGAATGCAATACGTCTTTTTATTTCCATTCAACAATCAACCATAGGGGAATGTTGGGAGGGAATGCCAATAGGTTGAGCAAATACTAGACTTCTCTCTAGGCAAGTCACTCCTAGGGTGGATGACGGTATGTCATGCCATCAAGAGGGGTGATATCTACTCTTGGGCTTAGAGAGAGGATGTCCACGGGCCTTCTATGGTAATCTTCTCCCCAACTCTCGCATGGTTGGTTGTTGGATTAGACTTGAGGGATCCTCAATCATAATTAGGGGGATGAGGATGTTGAGAAATGTGACTCAAATTTATTGGCTTGATCGACTTCTTGGAGTAGTTGTGTTTTCCTCTTTCATCGACTTGAGTTAAGTTGCTGTTTTTCAAGTTTTTCTATCTGAAGTTGCGGGGTTCTAAAGTTTCATAACCTCCCGACTTAGTGACTGTGAAGTGATAGCGATCCCTTTGTTGTTGGAATGGTGTAGGTTTTGAGAACTTCGCAACCTTTGACATGATGTTCGAAAGTTCGGGTTTTGAGCGACAGAGTGATCCCTTTGCAGTCAGTGAGTCGCGGGTTCAGGGAACTTCACAACCTATGACAAGAGGTTTTGAGGGTCGGTTTTCTTGCGATGTAGCGACTTGGATGCTAACGGATGTGGGACCCGATAGGATGGTGGATCGTGACAAAGGCTGACAGGTGGCGATGACGTGGAGGATAGATGGCATGTGGGTCCATGTGCTCGGTGGACATCGGTGAGATGGTAATAAATGTCTCTTCTACTGGGTGGCATGTGTTAGAAATATTGTCATTGATGTCAAAATGGCACAAATACCACAAATCGTGCAGATATGCCAAATGATTAAAAATCATTAATATTAAATGTAAAGATCTTTGTCAGGTTGAAGATCATGTTATTTCAGTAAAAGACCATGGTATGATGTGAAAATATTAACATCCGAGATCTTTGCAAGAAGACCTTTCAAGATCGATCATAAGTTTGAATAAAGTTTCAGATCTTTTTATGAAGAACATTCAGAAATTATTGATTAATTAAATCTTCAAAGTTTGAATAAAGATCAATAATCAGAAAACTCCAGATCAGATTGGCGTTGCTGTTTGATATTCATATTTATCTAAATCAAGTTATCGAAATTTACTTAACAAACATAATCGATTAAAAGAAACAAAAACAATATAAGATTTGTTAAGATCCAAAAGGCGTGCTCTAGATAATGAAGGACGAGTCTCTTCAAAAAAGACGTATTCTGTTATACATGAAGTGCCTTCAACAAAAAGATGTGCTGGTTAAGCATGAAAGTGCCGATCCAAAAATGATATGCTTGAGACGTGTTGTTTGATGAAAAGATGTATTCTACCATTAAATAAAATTCATATGTTAATAGTAAAAGACGTCTTTAGAACTAATGCGAATTGGAGGAAAAAACGAATTAGAACTAATGCAGATGAGAAGAGACGTGTCTTTCTAAAGGTGCGATCTGTCTTAAAATCACTTGTCTATCTTGAAAAGACGTGATCAAACTCTCAAACAGCTTTTGAAAAATTGTATTGAGAAGTTGTGCCTTATCATCAAAGCAAGTTCAAAACTCTTCTTGAAAAGATTTATTTTATGAAGGGACAGATTTTGAGTGGATTCAAATGGAGATATGTTCTTTCATCTGAAGGTTGCAATGCTTGGGCAACATACATAAGAAGCATCCAAATCAAAGTTGCAAATTGTGGTTGTGAAGTTTTAGGTGATTCAAATCAAAAACCCATCTTCTTGTGTGGGCTGAGTGTGAGATTTTTCATCACAAAGGCAGATTGGAGGATTGGGAGAGTGCAGATCTGATTGAAGTCATTTACCTTCATCCATCAAGTCAAGGTTGGTGCTCCTTGTAGGTTGGTACCTACTAAAATTGTAAATGAGTTGGTGTTCCTTGTAGGTTGTAGCCTACAAAATCATCTCATTTGTAAATCAAGTAGGTTGGTGCCTACTTTCATTTGTAAAATGTCATTTAAATCATTTTCAATAAAGAGGTGTCAACTTGTTCTCATTGAGTCATATCAAAAGTTGATTGTAATAAGTTTGAAAAGATTAAAAATTGAAAGTTTGGTTTGATTTACTTATTCACCCCCCGTCTCAATAAATCTTTTGGGCTCTTCAGCATGGTGCTAGGTGCATAACCCTAAGTTTGATGATGGAGAGTTGTTCGATTGCTTATCCGACAACCAAAATTGGATGCTAGATGATGGTGTGTGGCTCGAGGTGAACAAGTAACCCTAAAGGGGTGTGACAATTGAAGAGTCGATGAGAGTGGCAGTTGTTGGGGGACGAGCCAAGAGGAGAGAGAGAGAGAGAGAGAGAGAGGACTATCTCGACGAAGAGAGATGAATCTTGCACAAGGTGAAGGTTGAGTGGTTGTGTGACAGAGAGGCCGGTGGTCGAGACGTGAGGCTGTGTAGTCGAAAGAGAGAGGTGGTCGTGATGGGTTATGTTGCCGGATTCTCTCCAAAATGGAACAAGATGTAAACTTTGTAAAGGTCGTGAGCCTGAATTGAATTGTAACTATATTTGCTGTTGAATAATACAATGGTGATCTGGGCTTTTGGAGTGTGGGGTTTTTACCTGTAAGGGTTTCCCCACGTATATTTCTGTGTTCAAGTTTTCTGTTTCATCTTTCATGGTTGTTGGTTTTGTTTGTTGAATCTGTCAATGGTGTTGTTGAAATTGGTTGAGTTGCATGGGTTTCTCTCAAAAGGATTAATGTGGGAAATGAACTATGTTTGTTTTCTCTTTATGGCATAGTAGTACGTGTCTTTGAGGTTGTTGTACCCAAAATATTTTTTTGGCATTTTTCTTAAATTGAGCTAAATCATGTAAAAATGCCGTCAAAAGTATGTTTTAGGTCAAACCAAATATAAGGTTTTTGTGGGTTTTCTGTCAAGGAACCTTTGGTTAAAATTATGAAAAAATGAAAATTAGGGTTTTGTGCCCCTATTTTTAGGGAAACCCTCGAAAATAGGACCTTCTTGAAAATGATTTTGATTGGGTTAACCGACTTTACGATCACACTGATCAAGTCATAATCATCAAAATACATGTTTTACTTTGGTGGGTCTATTCTTGTTTTTCAGGAACAAAGTTAGGAGCTTTGCAGCCATTAATGGCAGATTGGCCAGTACCAGGTGCTGAAAGCTAAACTTCAAAAGCTCCAACGAAGAAGCCATGGCATAAAAGGTTGAAAAAGATGCTATTCGATGAAGGAGATTCTCAAAATGAAAAAGGCCAAAATTTGGCTAACTTTGGAAGGTGGACGTTTCGCTACCAAGGCAAAATGGAGTCGGCAGTTGAAAAGACGTCTGTCTTGAAGAAAGGTGCCCTTTGATCTCAAAGGGCAAATGCAGTCACCTAACACCTTCAAAGAAGTCATCTTCTTCGGGTTTGTGCTGGCTAATCAACGCATCGTAGAGCGAGATCATCTGATTCAAGGATCACTGGAAAAACGTCAACGAAGTATGGAGAGTCTGCAAGCAATGAACAAGGCAAATCAGAGAACTTCATGGCAAAAGCACCCCTGTTGGCCAGGGGCGCCCCTCATTTCAAAGCATCTAATGAATCTATCAACAACTGCTCTATACATAACATCTGTTCAACTCTCTCCTAGCTATGTGATCAATTTGACAGCATGTTCATAGGACATGCCAAATGGTCAAATGTTGAGATCAAGCGAAAAAACGCCAAAGGAGAAGACTGAAAGAACATGCCAAGAAATTGGCTAAGTACAGAAGAAAAGCGCCCCTCTTGAAGAAAGGCACCCTTTCTTTGGAACATGTAGATGTAGACTGATTGCTCACTGACCTCCAGGATGACCTTCTCAGCTTTGATCAATCTCGACAACGAGACTGTCAGTGAAGGAATCTGACAACTGAGTCATCTGATGATAGAGATCAAACCAAGACAGTTTGAAGCATGGAATTATCAGTCAACAAGCCAAAAGCGCCCTGGTTGGCCAGGGGCGCCCTTGGATTTGAAGGACATAAACTTGCTGTCAGAAGCTAAGAAGTCAACCATCCTTTCCAGAACTGAGCTGGTTACCCGATGCACCATCAAGCAGAGTTATACAACTCATCAATCAACGGGAATGCCAGATCAAAGCACGAAGGGTCTAAAATGGCCAAGACAAAGAATAATCGTGAAAAAATGACTAAGGCAAAGCTAAAAGTACCCCTCTTGGAGAAAGGCACCCTTTTATTTGAAGGCTCAAACTTAGTTTTTTGAGTTAATGACTCCCAGGCATATCTCTTTAGTATGGTCCCATCTCGACAACAGATCTGGGAGCAGCTGCTGAAGATCAACAAAACAACCAAGAGTGAAGATCAAACGAAGGCACTTCAGCCTGAAAAAATGATGAAAATGCTCAAACTCAAGGAGGGACGCCTAGAAAGTCAAAAAACAATATGTTGACTTGAGTTAAGAAAATTTGGAGGCAAAAAAGAGGCCAAACACTCCACAATCAGTGGAAATCAGCTTTTGAACTCCAAATCAGGCTTAAATCATGAGTTGGCGCCCATACTTGGTGGATCTCAACTTGAATCATTATTTATTCAAGCTAGGCATCCCATTTTCACTTATTCTTTTGCAGGTTGAAGGATAAAACAACAAATTGCTCCCAAGAACCTCTTTTCCAAATCTGGCAAGGGTTTTGAACCGTGCTTCAATTTTTTTGAAGATCAGTGGCATAAAAGGTTTTCTTCTTCGAGGTTGTTTCCAAAGGCATATTTTTGCAAAGAGGCAGATAATAACTTCCAATCAACCTTTTGTCTACTTCCTCTCTTCGGTCTTAAAATTCTTGCATGTCATAGAAAACAGCAGGCCACCTCAGATCCGGCCAATTGGGTATGATCAGCATAATTTTCCAGTGAAACCCATCTTTTTCAGATTTGCCAGAATCAACAAACTTGCTGCCCCTATTTTTAGGGATCTTTTCGGAAAAGTCTCCGAATCAAAAATCAAGGAATTGGGTCTGTTTAGCATTGAAGCTTGAACAAAACCCATGTGCGAGATTTTTCTTGAAAAAATACTTCTCGGTGGATGGCTATTTTTAAGGGTTTCCAAAATTTGTTTGAATGTATCCGTGTTTACAGGCAGTGATCAAGTTTTTCAGAGTGTAGTACTCTCAAGTTAAAATCAAGACCAAAATGGTCCTACTTCACGATTTCATGAAAACACTTGACACAAACATGCATCAACTAAAGCCTGTATTCAAGTTGGACGCCTTGGAAGGCATGTATGACGTCATCGTTCAATGGATAGCCGAATACAAAAGGTAGTCAGTTCAAATACAGAGCCACCATCAGGTTACTATCACATTACCTTCCACAGTTCATGTCAAAAAAGTCTAGATGACGTAGCTGCAAAGAAGGTTGAATATCAAAAGCAAATTGCGTAAGGCAGAAGAAGTCAACAAATGAATAGAAGAAATGTTGACTAGGAGTGATGAGGTGTCAAGCACCTCAAGAAGGACGTCCTACCCTCCAAAGTAGCAATAACTATGATTGAAGTCAACTTGATGCCCCTTTCCAAGTTGACTCCAAATCTCCATAGATCATGCATGTCAGATCCCACTAATCAAGGATGTCTAATTGACTCCCACGATTTGTGGATCTCAAATCTCCTTTAAAGGTGGATATCTATTTTGGAGACACATTTGTAATTTAAGTTCACTTTTAGTTAGGTGTCAGTCAACTGAGGTAGACCTCCAGTTTGACTTTTGTTTAGTTTCAGTTAACTGAAGTAGATTTCCAGTTAACTGCTTGCTCACCTACTTTTAGACATAGGAATAAATCTTGTTGATTGGCAAGAACTGATTTATAACTGAAGGAGACTTTAGGGTTGCCTACTCCTTTGAGTTTCTATAAATAAGAGCCTTGGGCTCATTATTTGTTTAATCTTTATTTACTACGCAAAATTGCTGCGCCATTGTTGCCAGAGTTTGCTTGTTTGTATTTGTTCACTCTTGGATAAGAGTTTGTTGGTTGATCGTAATTGTGCATGATTTGGTGCCTTTAGTGTCCCAATCCTTGTAATTCTTTGTAAAAGCTTGAAGAAGAAAGTCAGAAGGCATATGCATATTTGATCTAAGTTTTGAGTTGATCCAATGTCTTTGTTTTTAATAGCTTATTGCATAAAAGCAGAATCCTGCAAAAAAACCCGATTAATTGCAGATTTTAAAAAAATCTGCAGACTGGATGATTTTTTCCCCAATTTTTTGAAAAAATCTTTGACTTTTTGGTCAATGATTTTTTCCCATTTAAAACTGCAAAATCGCCACAAAACGCATTTAAAACCTACAAAAAAATGTGAATAAAATCATGTTGATTTTCACGTGAAGAAAAACAATGAGACCATAGCTTGTTGCTTACTATTATGCTTTGATAGATTTTTTCCAAGCATCCATAGCTTGTTCGAAAGCACCTATTTTAGGCTTTTAGCCATAGCAGCAAGGCAATGAACTGATTGATAAAATGCTTTGGTAGACATGTATGACAAATGTGGTAGCATAGACAAGGCAGTGAATTATTTGAAAAAATGCCTCAAAGAAATGCAGTCTCATGGTGATGGAGTCCCATGACAACCATTACCATGAGACCGCATTTCTTTGAGGCATTTTTTCAAACAATTCACTACCTTGTCTATGGCTTGTCATGGCCTTCCATCACCATGAGACCACATTTCTTTGAGGCATTTTTTCAAACAGTTCACTACCTTGTCTATCCAATTGCTTACTATTATGCTTTGACAAATTTTTTTCAAGCATCCATAGTGTTGTACCCAAACCAATTTTTTTGCTTCATTAAGGCATTTTGCTTAAAATGGTCTAAACCTTGTAAAAATGAGTTCAAAACTCAGTTTTTTGGGCAAATCAAGTATGGGCTTTTGTCAGTGTGATGTTAGGAAGATATTGGCAAAATTTGGAAATTAGGGTTTCCGAAGCTCATTTTTAGGTCAAAACCCTAAAAATAGAAACTTGTCAGAATTGACTGAAATTAATTTTGATTGGCTTATTTCACATCACGATCACAATAGTGAAGTTGGTTTCAGTTAAAAGTCAGTTTAAGTCTGGTGGGTAGTTTTCACTTTTTTGAGAGAAAAGTTAGGACCTCTGAGGTCGTCAATGGTAGTTGGCCAGTACCAGGTGTCAAAATCTAAGCTTGAAACTCAAAACAGAACGTTCTATGATGAAAGATGTTGAAAAATATGCTTCTCGATGGAGGTGATTTTCAAATGGCGAAAAGAGCTAAAAATATTCGTAGTCTGGAAAACTTTTCACTATGTAACGTGGGAGACACTTGCGCAATCAACTTGCAAATCAACTTTATAGTGTCCGTACATGTGAAAATGGTGAAATATAGTCATACACAGACCTCAATAGCTATAGTGCTTCTACATGGACAACTTAGCAGTTGGTATGGTGTTTGCAGAGCACGTAATGGAGGAAAACACCAAAACTAGAGCAGTTTCTGTTCCCCTGCAAGCCAGGGGCACCCTTCATTTTGGAGGTCAAGATTCTGTTGTTTTGGGTTGTAAGTACATTCAATCTCTTCGGATTTCAGTCAGCTTTCCGACAAGCTATGGAGCGAGTCCATCCAAGTTGCAGAACTCCAGCAAACGAAGGCAGAGGCAAGAGTTACAAAGAGTATGCACATCATGAAGGCAATCAAATATGTTGTTTCTGCGCCTTTGTAGCCCAAGGGCGCCCTTCCTTTTGAAGGCTCAAATCTTGTTGCATGTGCTTGCAAATGGGTTCAGTCTCTTCAGAATTAGCTCAGCTTTCTGACGAGCTATTGAGCGAAGGTGTACATAGTACAAAACTCCGACAATCGAGGTCAGAAGTTGAGGGTACAAGGAGGATGTGTGTTACAAAGATTGTCAAGTTTATAGCTTCTGCGACCCTGTAGCCCAGGGGCGCCCTTGAATTTGGCCTCTTAGATGGATGAATTTGCAGATGGGGTCTTCATGAGATCTTCTCTGATTTGGTCTGGCTTCGCAACGCATTAGTTCACAAGGTGATCCGACTTTCTGAGTGATCGTGACAGAGGTTCTACTGAACACGTAAATCAAAGGGTGGAGAAATGCAGCAATACACACCTGCACTTCTATAGGCCAAGGGCGCCTAGCCTTTAGGACTGTCAGATGGAGTTTTCAACATTCATAGTCTTCACAAGACTTGTGCGCAATTACTCCAGCTATCCAATGAGTCCAACCGTCAGCGTCCGAGATTTGGCAAACGCTTGTACGTGCGAGGTCAGTAGTGAGATGTTGAAAAGTGAAAGTAACCAAAAAATGGCTAAGTATGGGAAGTGCACAAATGTTGAAAAGTGAAAGTAACCAAAAAATGGCTAAGTATGGGAAGTGCACATCTCCTTGAAAAAGGAGCCCTTCTTGTTGAGGCCTTAGAAACAGTTTTCTTGCTTCATCACCTCCAGAGACATCTCTTGTAAGTTGATCTAGCTATGCAGAGAGACAGACAGTGCGCGAGTCGGAGCACACCAGATCCTGGTGTCAGGGGTCAAAGTATGGTGTTCAGATGAAAGTTACACTTTGGTAAAATGGTGTTTGCACCTTCACAGGCTAGTGGCACCCTTCTTTTTGGGGTTCCTAATGCAACTTTATGATGCCTTACATACAGTCCTTGATGCAGAGTGCTTTTAGTCATGTAATGAACCTATCATCTAGTCAGCAGGGCTCATCGTTCATCGATAGCGGCAGTTTGAAGCGTCAGATGGCAAAACAGAGAAATGGCTAAGTCTGGAATCGTTGCATCAATTTAATCAAAGGCGCCTAATTGTTTGAGGTGTCAAATGTTGATTTTAGCAGTTGCAGCTCCCAGCGGACATTTCATCCTTGCTATGCAGGCTTCGCAGTGGATATCTCAGTTCAGTCGCAGGTTCACTCAGTCACCCGGAAATCAGAGCTAAACATGGCCAACTATAATTGTACAGTCAACTATAAAATAGGAGATAGTAAAAAATTCAATAACTCTTGCAAATGGACGCCTAGAAGTTCAAATTTGGGCTTCTCGGAATCAGTGAAGTTTGCCGAGCACATCTAGATGTATAATTTTTGGCTAAATGATTAAAATAATATTTTAACATTTGTTTTTTGCATGCAAATTGTTAAAAGGCGATTTTCTTCAATAATTTATTATTGGCACCTCTTTAATGCTAAGTCTTAAGTTCGCATGCTAAAACAATATTATTTTAGTTCTTGAGACTCATAATCAGTGGCAGTTCAGCTGGTGGAGGGCCAATCGAATTCTTTCTTTGACAGTTAGGGTTTCAAATCTTGCAGTCTGGCTTTTGTGGTACGATTTTGCTCTAGTTATGCAAGCATGGCGTCCATCATACCATTCATCCAGCTTGAGCAGAGGTGAATTCTTTCCAGAGTTGGGCGAATTTCTTCAGCAGTCAGTTGGGAAGACATCAAAAATATTCTTTTGTAGGTACAAGTCCAAATTCATTAGCAAAATTGAAGACAAAGTGGCGATTTTGGTAGAAGAAGAAAATATAAAAACTAAAAAACGTCTTTCTTCTTCTTCTCTATTTCTTCCATTCTCACGTCTTAAATTCTCTCACATGTTTGAAGAATTGGCCTTTTTTGACAAAACAAATCATCTGGGTCGATTTAGAATGGCTTCCTCAATAAAACCCATGTGCTAGAATTTTTCAGGAAAATCAGTTCTTGAGGCTTTGATTTTCTTAATTGAAATTCCTTTGCATGGTTGAGTAGAAGTCACATTTTCACATTTTTGACATTTTGGGTTGTCTTAGTATCATTTTCTGAGCAAAACCCATATCTCAGAATTTCTCGTGAAAATTATTCTCTGACATGCTATTTTTAGCCTCAGTTGGAGTGATTTTTGGCTTTCCGGAGAAGTTGTCAGAACATAGTCAAGTTTATAGTCAACAGGTGAGTTTTTCAGAATGTAATTCATGCAGACTGAATTTAAGACCAAATCGGTCTTCATTCATGATTTCATCAGAAAAGCTAACACCGATTTGTATCAAGCGCATCCATAAGGTTGGCAGGCGTAGTCACTCAAGCCCACATGGTTTCATGCCTCGTATAGCTGATTGTCTTCCAAGGCCAGTTTAGAGGGTTGATACCGTGGGAAGTTTGCATGTGCAGCAAGTTCATGTACATTTCTCACAACTAGAGTGTTCGCGGTTAGACTTCGCGGTTTCATCATGCAACACTCTTCCATAGAGAAAAGTTTGAAAAACATGAGAAGCGTCAAGCTGCAGAAGAAACTATGGCCATCACTTCAGTTATAGAGCCACCGGAGTTACCAGTCAGTGAAGTGCCAGTTTAAGTGTAGAGATTTCCAGGTTTGCTTGAGTTGCTGACAAGCAATGAATTGACAGTTAAGACATGTGATGACCTTCAGATGGTGATGCAGTCACTAACCTTGTGGAGGGGTTACTTGCTCAAGATCACAGCCAGTGAACTTCAGTTCAGGGCGTCCCACCTTTTCCAAGATAGACATTAGACACGGGAGTTGAACTTGATGCTTCTTTCGAAAGTTTAGGTTTTGAGCACAGAGTGATCCCTTTGCAATCGGCGAGTCGCGGGTTCTAGGAACTTCACAACCTCTGACGAGAGGTTTTGAAGTTAGGTTTTTTAGCAATGTAGCGACTTGGATGTTGATGGATGTAAAGCTCGATATGATGGTGGATCGTGACAAAGGCCGACAAATGGCGATGACGTGGAGGATAGATGGCATGTGGGCCCATGTGCTCAGTGGACATCGGTGAGATGGTAATAAATGTCTCTTCAACTAAGAGGCATGGTGTCAGGTGGATAATGTTAAGTTCGATGATGGAGATTTGTTCGATTGTTTATTCAACGACCAAAATTGGATGCTAGATGATGGTGTGTGGCTCGAGGTGAATAGGTAATCCTAAAGGGGCGCGACAATTGAAGAGTCAATGAGAGTGGCAGTTACTGGGGGATGGGCTGAGAGGCTAGGTAGTCGAGAGAGATAGAGAGAGGAGAACAATCTCGATGAAGAGAGATGAATCTTGCAGAAGGTGAAGGCTGAGTAGTTGTGTGAGATAGAGGCCAAGAGGCTGGTGGTCAAGCCGTGAGGCTGTGTAGCCGAAAGAAAGAGGTGGTTGCGATGGGTTATGTTGCTGGATTCTCTCTAGAATGGAACAAGATGTAATCTTTGTAAAGGCCATGAGCTTGAATTGTATTGTAACTATATTTTGTTGCTGAATAATAGAATGGTGATCTGGGCTTTTGGAGTGTGGGGTTTTTTACCCGTAAGGGTTTTCCCCACATATATTTGTGTGTTCATGTCTTTTGTTTCATCTTTCATGGTTGTTGGTTTTGTTTGTTGAATTTGTTAACGGTGTTGTTGAAATTGGTTGATTTGCATGAGTTTCACTCAAAAGGATTAATGTGGGAAATGAACTATGTTTGTTTTCGCTTTATGGCATAGTAGTACGTGCCTTTGAGGTAATTTGATGAAATTAAAGTTACTGAAGGCACTACTGATCATAGATGTTTCTTTTTGAGATGGCTGTCATTTTCCCATCAGAGGATGGATAAGGAAGTAGGTACAAGTGTATCCCCTAAGCGCGCCACTCCTAGGGTGGATGATGGTATGTCATGCCATTGAGAGCCAAGAGGGGTGGTATATTTGCTCTTGGGCTTAGATGGGTAGCTTCCGGTGGACTTATCTTCCCCATCCAATTCCTATTATGATTGAACTCCCCTGAATATGATGTGATTTGCCTTGTATAATTGTATCGTGCAAATGGGTGAGGATATTTATACATGTTTGCTATGTTAGATAGATAATGACATTTCTTATATGTTTTATTATACTCCAATATTATCTAACATGGTTGCAGGACATAAATCAAGATTAATCTCCTCGAAGCATCTAAACCATTAAAGATTTACACTAATTATATTAGCTGGTTATTCTAGGGAAAGATTTAGGGTCTTACCAAAATGGGGACATTACATATTTTGGTGGAGCTCTTTAGAGTTCGATGCCCTAGGTGGGAATTCCTACGAGTATCTAGTTTCAGTGGTGAAAGATTTCTCCCTAGCTGATAGCAGGAGAAATCATCCAAGTTTCTCGCATTTGCCTGATAATGCTTGGTTTCAAAATTTGTGAGTCTTCATTGAAGACTATTTTAGGGATAATCTGGAGTTGTGTGCAGAAGAGGTTTATATCATATTTATTGTCAGTACTGCAACCATTTATTTTATATATATTGGCATACTTCACTAGTCGTGCCATTTATCTATATCTGCAGTTTATCAATTCAAATATTCCATCTGGTTTAATTTTCAGAAATCATATTTTGGAAGGAGTTTGTATTATTTTAGGAATAGTTGGGAGTTTTATACATGAGGGTTTCAGTGTTAATTTATACATATATTTATGCAGACAGGTAGGTTTATATTATCGCCCTCCCTTACCAGTGATAGCATTGAAAGATGAAGTGACTATATTTGGTGGAGCTGTGGATTGCATTCTGGGAAGTCATGGGTCTTTACCTCTATCGCAGCATGCTTATTTTTAATATTGTGCCTTGTTGAAGAATTGGAAACTGTTGGTCAAAGTCGATACACTAATTTTCAATGCATGCTTTCTTAAGGGGGTCACTAGTCATTATGTTACATGCAACCACAAGGAAGGAGCTGAGTAATTAAATCAGGAGGATCAAATAGCTTTATTGCAAGGAATACTCAAAGGAAGTCGGGGTATGTTGCTAGTGGTCATTGTTATTGCCATAGCCGCCACCTTTACTTTATTAATGCTGTTGTTATCTGCATGAGGGCCACGGTCTTGAATAATAGCACAAATTATTGGAGAAATATCGGGTTATTAATCGCTGCCTTTTGCTGTTTTGTCTTTAGTGACAAGTCACTTTACTTTATTTAAATTGTATCATCTCCTATATGTTTGAATAAGACAATTTTGTCTTATTTAATTTTTGTCTTAGATGACTTTCTTGACTTTAATCATTGTCTTCATAAATTTGATCACTCCATTTATTTATCTTCAAATGATTAGTGCTTACTCCTTTAATATTAATAATTCCTACTTTTCAATTATGAATCAGTACTCTTATATTTGCTGCCTATCTTATGAAATATAGTTGCTGCTGTCATACATAATCAATGCTCTATTAATCAGACTTGGGTGCTTTAAATTCTTTTATATGTACCTTGATTATTAATCACTGTTTTTACAAGATAATTGCTCCTTTATTAATTTTGATATCCTTAATATTCTATGCTGCTATCTTTTTATCATTACATTCATTTATAGTTCGTATCACCACAACATCTCTAGCATTGTTCTCTTTTCTTCAACTTATCATATGAGTTCTGCTATTTGTTATTTCGAGTCTTTATCAATTATCTTGTTCATGTCCTATCCTCTCATCGCATTGTTCATCCATCTCCATATGCTCCCTTCAATCTATTCGTATTCAATGACAATCAGTTTAGAATCTCTCATACTCCTTTGACATCAATGACTATTTCCAACAAAAGTGATGTTTTTGTAACTAGTTTGTTTGCATAAAATGATAAATGTATATAATATCTCTTTATCAAAAAAATGAAATCAAGAACTCAAGAGTCATTACAATTAGATGAGGCTTGTTTATTGGATTTTTTGAATGCTTTTTGTTGCCCCAAATATCTCCTAGTTTACAGCTTTAAAATACAAGGAAAAGACATTAATTGATATATTATTATATTCATATAATTGTTGCAGGTACAGGGAAGTCTCAGTTTTTAAAGTTTGCTTCAAAGCTCAGTCATCGTTCTGTAATAACCACTGGATTAGGGAGCACTAGTGCAGGTCTCACGGTAACTGCAGTCAAGGACGGAGGTATTTTCTTAATTATATAGATAAAATATCACATGTTTAAAGATAGGAGTACAAGTACAACTATGTGTTGTTAGGTAAGTAGTACCAAAAACTGGTAAATGAATAAAATTCCAATAAATAAACCCAGTTCCTCTTTTTTTAGATTTTTAGTGGAAAACCATACATGCATGACCTGCCACCTACATAGGGCTCATAAATTTTGAATTTGAGGGTGACACAACACTCGAGAAAGTCAAAATGCACTGAAAGAGAGAAAGAAAGTATTGTGTTTTGAATTCATCCCTTATTTCGTATAATATAGTTGATGCAGGAGCATCCAGGTCCAAAAGCAATCTTGTGTCACCAAATTTTTTTTCCTTCTTATGTTTGGTTTTCTTCCTTGTTTTGATTGTAGGAGTAGATGATCAAATTCTGAATAATTTTCTATGATTCATGGCCAACTGAAGATATTACCCTGAAGAGAAGCTAAATGAGTGCTCACTATTCATATTTTAGCCCCTGTTTGGATTTCGGAACTTTTGCCCAGTCCCAGATCTGTGGGACTTTCTTGATGAATCGGATGCCTTTTGGATCCCTGCATGTCTTTTTGGACTTCAAATTCTTGCCGATTGCTAAGTCTCTTTTGCCTTGCAGAACTTTTTCGGATCTTGGACAAATCCTTTTACTCCTTGTTTTCCTTGCAATATCCATATCAACCTTATTTTCCCACAATAGTCTTACCTCACCCCGACTTGCAAAACTTTCCACACTTGCTGAATATATCTGGTTATTTGCCAAATTCCCACAATGTCCTTGTGGGCATGATTTCCTTGCATGCTTGTTCAATGGCAGTGTAAAGACTCCTACCAATTTCCACAACAATTTTTTTGCAATATTGAATGGAAGATCTTTTATCAAATAGTTTGTATTCACCTTCTTGTGTAATTTTCTGATTTGCAGATTTATGTGATGTTTATGGCGTTTTGAGTATAGTGTAATTGAAATCAAACTTAGACAATCATTAAGCACACAAGTGATAAATGCAGACGAGCTAATGAAAAATTCATTCTTTTGTTATATGTTTCTATGGAATAAGGGCATTAGGTTAGTATCCTATTAGTTGGGTGGAGCTCCTAAATTTCTGAGTGGTGTTTAAAATACACTGTCCATTATCATGAGTCAAAGTTTCATTGTGTGGAGATAGACATATAATAAAGCATTTCATCCCGTGGGTAATAAATGACATGTGAAATAAAAATACCCACATTTAGAGTCTTGTTCCTGAGCTGTATGTTTGAGGTATGTATACCGCATAGTGTTGCTGCTTTAGATTTTATCATTCTGTAGGGACTTGGCACATGGCCTTGATGAGCACACAATTATATTGAGGGGGGGAGGGGTGAACCAGTATAACACAACTTTTACCAATTTAAAACTTTACCAATCACAATAACACCATTCACTCAACATCAACAATTATACACATGAGAAGAACACAATAACACATGATATTTATGTGGAAACCGTTATGGGAGAAAATCATGGTACAAATACTGTACTTTATATATTTATATGAATTACAATGATAGTAGGCACCAACCTATTAGAGGCACCAACCTCTAACTTGTTTTGTAGGCACCAACCTGCAGGAAGAACCAACTCCCTCAATTTTTAGGCACCAACCTACTAGAGGCACCAACCCCACTTGCCAAGCACCAACTTAGCAAAAGATAATGACTTCAGAAACAAAGTTCCACCAACAATGTTGCTTCTTCAACGGATGATGGACAATACTACTCAAATATATCTCTTTCAATCTTGCACCAAGTCTGTTATAACTCTTTTCTTAGATCTGATGAAATTCTTCTTCTATATCTGCAATAACTTCTCTTCAATATTAAACCTTTTGACTTCCTCACAAATATGGTGAAAACACTCTTAAAATCTGCTTAAGACAGCTGTAGATCTCCTCCTTAAATCTGTGCTTGATCTGAAAGATATTCAATTTGCTCTAGCACAATCACTCAAATGATGTATATTTCTTCTTCTCTATTCACTTCATCATTCCCACACTCATTCATATATCTTTTCTTCAAATTTACTTATATCTTCTTGAATAGGAATGACTCAATTTAATGGAGGCAACTCTTATGAAAAGAGACATCTTTTACTAACTCATGCCTTTTAAAAAAGAATCACTGCCTTTATCTCTTAACTTGTTGCTGTTTACAAACATTAATATTTCTTAAAAAAATAATCGCTGCCTCCATCATCAGATCGTGCCTTTTAGTCTCTTAAAAGGAACCACACCTTTTCATTAATGAAGCGCTTTACTTTTTATTTGCATCGTTCCATTTAGAATAATTGCACCTTTTTTACTTTTACTTATTTTGTCCTATATGATTTTGTCTTATGTGCTGCAAATATTTTTAATTATATTTTGTCTTATAATATTAAATTGCTGCGTTATATATGAGAATCGATTTTTTCTTATGATCACACCCTAAGTTACCGGAATCGGTCCTTTACCTTGCCGATTCTGGGTATGGGACGTATCGATCCTGGTACGTGTTGGAATCCCTGTGGATCTGGTACGGTTCAGATTTTTTCATCTTGACGTTTGGCTTCACGAATCCGGCCGTTTTTTTGGTGACGTGGTGTTTGGCGCGCGGATCGAAACTCGTTTTCTTCTGTTTTGTATGAAAAAGTGAAGTCAACACCCTATTTCGTTATCTCTTGACTTCGTTTTTCTCTGCAAAAAAAACGTGCGCGGTTCTCTGCAAAAAAACGCGGGTGTTTGAGCACCACGACTTCTTTGGGCGACCACAGAGGACACAATCTCCAGGCAGCAACTAGACACGATCTCCAGGTAGCAAGTGGTGAAAATGCGTGAGGCAGGAGCAAGCAAGGAAACGTCGAAATCTTCACTGAAATCTCCAACCACGAAAGCCACGAAATCTGCAGGTAGGGTTCGGCTCCATTGTTGTTTTAAATTTTTTTCCTTTGTAAAATTTAAATGAAATGTTTAAAACTTTAAAGGTTTAAAATTTATAAATGATAATTTTTAATTTTTAATTTTTAATTTTTAATAGTTATTACTTATTAATATATTATGTATTTTAATTATTATTTTATATTTATTGTTTTAAAATTTAAAGTTTGTAATTGTAATTTTGTATATTTTAAAATTTAAAGTTCAAATATATAATATTAAAATATTTTATTATTTACAATTTTACTGTTTTAAATTTGTAATATTGTAATTTGTATATTTTAAAATTTAAAGTTTAAATCTATACTATTAAAATATTTTGTTATTTACTATTTTAAATTTGTAATATTGTTTATTTTAAAGTTTAAATATATAAATATTAATAATAATATTAAAATATTTTATTTACTATTTTAAATTTTTGATATTGTGTATTTTAAATTAAACTTCAATTTTACAGTTTTACTAAAGTGAAAAATTAAAATGGTATATCAATTTAATTTAAATATTTAATATTTATTGTTTTTGAACTTGTAGCAGCATAATGGCAATCAGTTCTACTTCTACTGCTCGACTCGCCTTTAAAACTAACTCGAATTCACCTCTATGGAAATATGTACAAATGATACAACAAGTTAAAGGGGGAGGAACATTTGTTTGTATATGCAAACATTGTAAAGTTCAGTATACTAGCTCATACAGTCGTGTGAAATTCCATTTATGTCGCATTCCTAGACAAGGAATTGCAGTATGTGTAGGAGAAAATGGTAAAGAGTTGGATCCTTGCAAAGTAGCCGAATATACTAAAGAGCAAGAGGAAGCAGATGCAAGAGTTGATCGTACCACAAACCATCCTTTTTTGAGAGGAAGAGGAAGTGGAAGGGGATCAAAGAGGCCTCCTCCTTCTCCAACACATAGTGACTTTCCTGATGTTGTAGTAGAGAGCCACCCATTTCTGAATAGAAGCGAAAATCCTGTTGGTGTGAAGAGAAGCAAGGGGCCATTAGAAAGAGCATTTAAGCTTCAAGCTAGAGAGCTTGCAGATCAAGCCGTTGCAAGATGTTTATATGCAAACGGTTTGGCATTTAATGTTGTAAGATCACCATATTGGCAGGATATGTTGAGAAAGGCAAGTGACTGTCCACCAGGGTACACAGGGCCAGGTTATGAGAAGGTGCGTACCACCTTACTAGCAAAGGAGGTAAAAGGCATAAACAATGCATTGGCTCCCATTAGAAATTCATGGAAAAAAATAGGGGTGTCAATTGTTTCATATGGATGGAAGGATGCCAAAAATCGGCCATTAATCAATGTGATTGCAGTGAGCCCTAAAGGGGCAATGTTTTTGAAAGCCGTGGATTGTGAAGGACAAGTGAAGAATGCACAATTTATTGCTGACATCCTTATAAAGTGCATTCAGGATGTGGGTCCTGAAAATGTTGTCCAAGTAATAACAGACAATGCAAAGAATTGTAGAGCTGCAGGTATGTTGATTGAGACACGGTTTGAGCACATATTTTGGACACCTTGTGCTGTTCACTCTCTCAACCTCATGCTACAAAAGTTGGGTGCAAAAATAAATTGGATCAAACAAATGTATGCTGAAGCTGAAGAGATCCAAATGTTCATCACAAACCATCAAATGTCACATTGTATTTTTAGATCATTTTCAGCATTGGAGTTGTTGAAGGTAATTGAAACACTTCAACTTTTAAATTTTACATTTCACTTTAGTAATTACTAATTTATTTTTGTAACTCAAGCATGTCTTCTTTATATTTTAATTTTAATTTTAAATTTTTGAATAGGTTGCCGAAACCAGATTTGCATCGAACACGATTGTCTTGAGACGACTTGTGAAGGTGCAGGAGGCACTTTCTAGCATGGTTATCAGTCAAAGTTGGTCCATGTGGAGGCAATCCAATATCGAAAGGGCAACAAATGTAAAACGAATGATCCTAGATGACACTTGGTGGGAACGGGCAGAATATCTTCTTAGATTCACGGAGCCCATCATGAGTATGATCCGTTTTACTAACATGGATAAGCCATGTTTGGGAGAGGTATATGATGGCATTGATTCAATGATTGAGCAAATGAAAATTGTCATCAACGAAAAAGAGCAAGATCCTGATGAAACTTTCTTCAAAGAGGTGCAAACAATTTGTGTTGACCGGTGGAACAAAATGACCACCCCACGACATCTTCTTTCATTTGCATTAACTCCCAAATTTTATAGTGATGAGATTCTTGCTTTGCCATCAAGAGTGCAAGCATATTCAGATCAAGAAGTTGGTGTGGGGTGTTTGAAAGCACTTGGTAGACTCTTCCTTGATCAAGAAATGGAGTATTTAGTTAGAGCTGAGTTTGCTGATTTTGTAGCTGGCGAAAATCAAAGTAGTGCTGCTTCACGTGACAAGTATAGGATGGATGCTCATTCTTGGTGGTATATCAATGGTTTTACAACACCACATCTCCAAACTCTTGCGATCAAAGTTTTATCGCAAGTAAGTTAACTTAGTTTTTATTGCACTCTCTAAATTTATATTGTTTACTATTTTAAAAATAGTAAAATGGTTAACTTCAAATTTAAAGTTTGATTTACAATTTTATAATTATAAGTTCCTCTCACTTTTTTTCAATAGGTTGCTAGTTCCTCTTCAGCTGAGTGAAATTGGAGTACATACTCCTTTATCCACTTAGTGAAACGCAACCGATTGGCAGCAAGTAAGGCGGAAGAGTTTGTTTATGTGCATTCCAACTTGCGTCTTCTTACTCATAAAAAGAATGAGTATAAGGAAGGAGGCACGAGGTTATGGGATGTAGATCCAGAGCGAACTGATTTGGATTTTTCAGCTGCCACAAAATCTTTACTTTCTGTGGAGTCGGATGCCTGGCATGCTTCTAGTGGAAGTGCTAGTGGGGCTGCATGTCGTTCTACTAATTTACCTACATCATCTAATGTCAATGATGATGATGATCTTAATCTTCCTGATGATCCATATGATGCCTACTATTAATTGTATTATTTTGTTTTAAATGTTGAACCAATGAACAATGAATTCAATATAATTATATTCCTATCGTAACATTCAAGTTTTGAAAATTTGATATCAAATTAATTTAGTATAATTGTATTTCATATTTGTTATATTTATGGTAGTTCTAAGTTTTGTTTAGCATATGCATGATATGTGGTATTCTAAATTTAATTCTTGTTTTTACTTTTTAGGCTGCAAATATGTCTATATGTATGATTTTTATATGTTTTATGTACGAACGTACCCACACAAAAAAAATAAAATTGCTGTACCGGCGTACCGTACCCGTACCCGTACCCGATTCGGCAACTTAGATCACACCTTATAATGTTCTTTAAATCTGTACAAGTCTGTCATGCTGTTCATGCTTTCTTTGAATCTGTACAAGTCTCTTCAGAAAGCCACTCAAAACAATTTGTATTAGCAATCTGCATTTAACTGTAAGGTAATCGTTTGCATATTTGTTGCAATATACTTCAATTATATTGATCTCATCATTTTACTTGACATCAATGACAAAATTTCCAACAGGCCTCTCAAGAATGTCCTACATGAAGGATTGAAGAATTTTTGTTGTAATAAAGATACAAATGTTATCATATTTTTCCATTGATAAAATAAAATATGGAAGCCAGCTAATATTTGAGAAAAATGATTGAAGGTGCTTTTAGTATTTTTAAATCTTGATGAATCTAGTAAAATCATGTAAACTTAATAGAAAATTAGCTTAATATTTTTAGGAAATATTACTAAGTCTTTGATCTACTATTCAAAAGCTTACACAATAAGCCAATTGCAGAAAAATAGTTCATAAATTTTTTCTTAACCACTTGTAGTTGTTTAATTGGCTTAGATGGGAGGAAAAAGATCATGCATCACATTTGACTATTTTTGTGTGCTATTCTAATTGAGAACCAATGTTATTTGGCTCAAAGGAATGGTTTTAGTGTGCTTTTTCTTAAATTAATTAATAAAAATCTAATTTATATTTTGGTTAGATTTTTCCATTGCTTATGCTGCTCCTCAATTAGAGAGTTTGATGAGTGGGGGTGGGTTGGAGGTGAAAGGAGGTGGATTCATAGTTACATTTTAATTCATTTATTTTAGATTGAGTAATCGCACTATTAGAATAATTATTCTTGTTTTCTGAATTGAATTTGCTTACATACATTTTGTATGCTATTCGCTTCTTAGTCATCAATTTACAAATCAGATTGGTCTTGTAGTCATGTGTTCTTTTGCAAATTCAAAGTCTGATCTTTAATAATGTGAGACTTTGCAGGTGAATGGATGTTAGAGGCAGGAGCACTCGTTTTGGCTGATGGTGGCCTTTGTTGCATTGATGAATTTGATAGGTATGCTTAGGAAAAGAAAATCTTTTCTTTGGGTGAGGGTACTAGTTATTGTTTATTTAGAACAAAAATCTAATACTATGTTACCGGGTCCCTCAGGAACCCCACCTCTGCCCCATATTGGTATGGGTCTGGTTGGTGTTTGAGTCTTGGGCTGGTTCTTCATGGGGTTCTGTAATGGGCTGTGCTAAACCTTTTGGAGTTTTGATAATTGGTTGATGAAATGCCCGCACATAGATGTACTAACTATTTATGTACTTTGCAGGCTTTGACAAAATGACAGTTGATATGACTTTTCACAATATTATCGAATGATTTAAAATAACTATTCTGCTATAAAAATAGGATATATAATTCTTAAAACTAGACACAAGTCACCATTCCAACAATTGGAAACAATTTAACTTAATATATATTGCATCAAAATCATTAAAACATTATTTCTGACCTGAAAAAGGAATGACAACTGATTAAATTATTTGGGAATATATTATCAACAGCTGGTGATGGCTGAATACAAGTGTATGCCGAGTGATATTGTTTATTTGGGCTAGTTATATTCAGTGTCCAAATTTCAGACTACACACTGCTCTTCCAAAGTTGGGAATCCCCTTTTATGTCAGGAAAGCTCTTGTGAATACAGGGCAACTCCCCTCATAGACTGGTTGCTGCCTTAAATGAGTCCCATGTCCCTCACAAGGCTCAAAAATTTCTCCTTTGACTGCTATGATGCCTTCTAAGAAGTCCTTAAGTCTATTTAGTGGGTGTGGCTGGCATTGGAGGGTCCCAAGACCTCCTTCAACTCTCACAACATTGCTGGAATCTCCACATCCTCTTTCTCTTTGCTGGGCGGCTAGAAGACATGTCTTATGAACCTCAAAATCCTGATTGCTGCCTTCTCTACTTGGTACAACCATGTAATGTCCCCTTTTCAGTAATGACCTTGTTGTGGACTGTTAGCCTATTTTTGGAAATCTGTAGGTTACTCAGTTAAGCAAAATAGGATTTCTAGTGTTTCCTGCTCAGTTTGGTTTATTGTGGATTTGATGTAATCTTACTATTTTTAGTATTGGCTATTTTTAGTAAGTCTATTTTTGGCAGTATCTTCATTAGCAGTGTTGTTTAGGTCATTATCCAGATCTTGGCAATCTCCCAGTTTTCAGTTTGGTGTTGCTTTTCTCCTTGGACTAAGTTCCATACTTAGTTAAAATTGTGTTTTGAAGTTGTACCCCATGCCTAGCTTAATGACTTCAAATTGTTTTTAAGTTGGGGCCATAAAGTTGATACATTTAATATTTTATTAAATGTTTATTTCTCATCTAAAGTGGGACGACTTGAAGAGATGAATGAAGAGTTTATTTTTATATTTTAAATGGTGCCTTTTTGAGATAGGCGTCTTTTTTGGGAAGAGGAAGAGTTTTCTTTGGGAGTTACAAATGTTTCATCTCCTTTTGGTAAAGCTTATATATTGGTGCCTTGCTCATTGTATCTCATCTTGAAAATTGAAAAGTAAAGTTATACTGCTGGTTTGAAATCCAGAACCTGGCTAAGGGGAAGCTTAGCATTTTGCAATCCATCCTTCGGGCTTGAAACTATGGCTTCCTAGGCGGATCATTGAGACTGTATTTCACACTGGAGTGCAGATGGAGTTTATTTCTGACATTATTTAATAGGTTGCTGCTGTATAACCTGTTATTGAGTTGCAGATTGGTTCATGGCTGAAGCGAACTTTTGATCATTGCTTCGCCATTGAATTTTCTATCATTTTGGGTTCTGGCCCATGCTGTTTAACTGTGGAGGGCGCCCTTTTCTGGAAAGTTTCAGATTTTATCTTTGAGTATTGAATTTTTAAGAGAAGGTCGACCCTCTTGGAAGGCCATACCATCTTTTGATGCTTGCATTGGAAAACTTGCCACTTGTTGCTGCTGTTTTTGGCTTGTTTCCTTCTTGAGGATTGGATGCCTATCTCTAGTTGTCAATTGGCTGTGGTTTGGGAGCATTCCGAGTTGATTCGAAAAAGACAAGTCCATTTTGGTGAATTCACAACTTGCTGGTCTAATTTTCTGTACCTTCTATTTCTGATCAGATTAGTTCGTTTTTGTTATCATGCTGATTTGAGCTTCAATTCTTCATCTATTCATGTTGTAAGAGTTAGAGGAAGTGATACTCTAACCATTGCTTGTTTTGAAAGCTTATCTTTGATAAATTGCAGCTGTTTGTTATTTGTTTGTAAGCTGATTAGTAGTACTAACAACAGTTGATTACTTTGCTGCAATTTTAGTTTATTGTATTCCCCCCACGAAAATAAGTGGTTGTGAGGATTTGTATACCCCCCACTGTACAAGTGGAAGTGTGGTTACATGGCTGGCTTGCCGCCTTAAAATAATTGTAATAATCTCATCCACTGAATAAGTGGAGTATTCCCACCGCTTGTGGATGCCCGCATTAGCAAAAGAAGTGTTATTTTCAGTTTTATAACAAGCACTCCACCATATGTTAGCACCTCGCCTTGCAAAAGGATCTTGCGTGCACATTCTTGGTGTCGAGTTTAGCTCTCTATTTCAATTGTTATCAAGTTATTAGATCCTAAGGATCCTCTGACCATATGCCCGCCCGTCCTCCTTAAGTGGTTTTAGGGCACATTCTTGGTTAGAGTTGTTTAAGCAGTGTTTTGATTTGGAGCTAATTCTTAACGGGTGCATGATTGCATTGATGTGAATTGAAAAACAAGGGAAAAAATTAAGAGGAACATTTTAGTGGTATCAGAGCTTGTTTTCTTGCCATCTTGTGTGTTTATCGCTTCAAAGACATATGAGTGGCAGAGAATTTCGTTGCTACACCAGAGGAAACAAAGTTCAGTTTCAACTTCCTGAGATTCACACTTTTTCAGAGGTTTTGAGAAACCATGAAACATCAGTTGACAGTATGGGTGACAAGGGTAAGGGACCAACCAGTGAGACTAAAGATGACAGTGATTCTAGAGTTGAAAAGAAGTTTGATGCAATGCTGGATATGATGTCAAGACTACTTGCAAGAATGGATCAGCAAGTAATCACACCCCAGCCAAAGCAAGGATCAGATTCTAGTGTTTCTAATTCAGAACCAAGAGGGAGAACAGTTGGGGAACATGTTGCCCATTCAAGAGAATCAACTCCTAGACCTCTCCTTCCTTCTTTCACTCCTAGGGAGGAAGCATCAGCCGAGTCCGAGGTCCCCATGGCAGATGAAGTGAGACAAAGTTACATGGAGTATGTCTTTCTTCGATATGAAATCAAAGAGAATCTAACTTTTGATTATTATATGAATCAGAAGAGAGGAAGAGGGGGAAAAAAGGATTTTCGAGCTCTTATGTGTCCCAAAATGGACTACCAACAAGCACTTGCTAGGGTCACCTTGGTTCATTATGATGGAAGTGACAAGTACATAGCTCGTTCATGGGTCCAAAAGTTTGACAATTATCTATCACTTAGACCTATGCCAGAAGAAGAAGCCATCAAATTTGCAACATTGCATTTGGATGGAGTAGCACACGAGTGGTGGTACCACGGTTTGGTCACTCTTGGCTATAACCTCATTTATACATATGAAGAATTTACCAACAAGCTGATTGAAAGGTTTGATACCAAGGATCCAGAAATCAAGTTCCGTGAGCTTGCTCAGTTGAAACGGCATGGCTCATTGGATTCTTACATTATTGATTTTCAAAGACTTTTTGTGATGGTGCCCAACATCACTGAGAGAAGGTTTGTTGTGTTGTTTTCTGAAGGTCTTATGGAGGCATTAAAAGGGTGGGTTAAAGCATTTGATCCACCAAGTCTTGAGGAAGCAATTAGGAAAGTTAGAAGCATGGAATTGGTTGCTCCAAGGCCTAAGTTTCCTTCAAAACCATTTGTTCATAAGAACGAAAAGAAACAATCTCCTACTCCATTCAAAAAATTTCCACCTAAGATGGATGAAGAGCTGCGTGAGAAGTTAAGAAAAGAGGGGGTTTGTTACACATGCCGTGAACCATGGTCTAGAGGGCATAGATGCTATGGTAAAGGTTTTTCACATCACATGGGAGCTTATTCTGATTATGGATCAGAATCTGATTTTCTAGAACAACAATATGAATATGAGTATAGTGATGAAGAAAGAGTTCCAGAAGAACCTGAAAGAGGGCAAGGAAGTGGAGATACCTTTGCTCAATTATCAAGTTTTCAGAAGAATGAATCTTTCAGGGTTCGTGGTATACTTGTTGGGCAGAGAATGGTTGCTCTCACTAATATTGGAGCAACGCGTAACTTCATTGATGAAGGGCTAGTTGCAAGAAGAGGGCTTAAGACTGAAGAATTTGAAGGATTCAAAGTCATGGTAGTGGATGGTTTCACAATTTCTTGCAACCGAAAGATCTCCAATCTATCCATGCAATTGGGAACCTATGAATTCAAAGATGATTTCTACGTTGTAGGTATTGGAGAAACTGATGTTGTGCTTGGAATTCAGTGGCTACGATCTCTTGGAGAGATTCTTTGAACTTACAAACAATGGAGTTGAAGTTCCAGGCAGAGGGAAAAATGGTGGTGTTAAGAGGATTGTCCAATGGAGGTCCTCGAATTGTGTCTTTCAAAAGAATGGAGAAACCGACTCGGCATGATCATGTTGAATGGGCAGCTGAATGTTTGATTCTGCCCTCTAGTCCAGTGGAGGACAAAAGACACTACCACCCTGATGTTTAGTCTTTGATCACAAAGAGGAGTAAAGTTTTTGGCAGTATCCCTCCTAGAAGGCCACCAGAAAGAGGGGTGAACATATTATTGAGCTTGAAGATGGGGCTAAACCGGTTATTACTACTCCCTACCGGTATCCCAAGAAGCAGAAGGATGAAATTGAAAAGGCCATCAAAAAGCTTTTGGAGATGGGTCATATCCGTCCAAGCAAAAGCCCTTTTGCTTCAGTTGTAGTTCTTGTAAAAAAGAAAGATGGTACCATGCGTATGTGTGTTGATAACCGTGCATTAAATAAAAAAACTATCAAGAATAAATACCCTATTCCTAGAATTGATGAGCTCCATGGTGCAATGTATTTTTCAAAGATAGATCTCAGATTCGGGTACCATCAAATCAGGATGAGCGAATCAGACATTGAGAAAACTGCTTTTCGATGTCATTTTGGGCATTATGAATTTCTAATCATGCTATTTGGTTTGACTAATGCTCCAACAACCTTTCAGTCTTGCATGAACAAATTTTTCCAGAAGCAGATGAGGAAATTTGTGTTGATCTTCTTCGATGATATTCTCATCTACAACAAGTCTTGGGAAGAGCATTGTAAGCACTTAGATGAGGTGCTTAGTTTCTTGAATCAAAATGCCTCTACGCCAAGGAATCAAAGTGTGAATTTGGGTTGACAAAACTACTCCACCTTGGCCATATAATCAGCTCTAAGGGAGTTAGAGTTGATCCAGATAAAATCAAGGTAGTCCTGGATTGGCCTCCACCTAAGAATTTGACACATCTGAAGGGATTCTTAGGACTTTGTGGATTCTACCGAAGGTTTGTCAAAGGGTACTCTCACATGGCTGCTCTATTGACTGACCTCACTAAGAAGGGGGCATTTGCATGGTCTCAAAATGCTCAAGTGGTTTTTGATAAGTTCAAACAGATCATGAGCTCGTGTCCAGTTTTGGCCTTACCAGACTTCTCCAAAACTTTTGAGTTGTAGTGTGATGCTTCAGGAGAAGGGATTGGAGCTGTTCTCATGCAAGACAAGCACCCCATTGTCTTCGAGAGCAGAAAATTAAGAGGAGCTGAAAGGACTTATTCAATTTATGACAAAGAAATGCTTGCAATCATGCACGCATTAGCCAAGTTCAGGCAGTACTTGGTTGGGAGTAAATTCATTGTTAAGACTGATCATAACAGTCTTGGACACTTCTTGCATCAAAAGGATTTGAATGAGAGACAACAAAAATGGGTGAGTAAGCTACAAGCTTACGATTTTGACATTGTATATGTCAAAGGGAAAAATAATATAGTCGTTGATGCATTATCTAGGAAGCCTCATTTGTGCTCCTTATCTAAGATTTCTGCAGAATGGAAGGAGTAGATTTTAGCTGATTATGCTAAAAATTCTTTTGCAACCAGCATTGTTGAAGGCACTTTTCAGGATGATAGATACAAGTTGGTTGAAGGGCTAATCTACTATAAAGATAGAATCTTTTTGGCATCAGATTCTAAGTTGAAAAAGAAGGTTCTACATTCATTTCATGACATACCTCTTGCTGGTCACCAAGGATACTTCAAGACTTACAAGTAGATCTGTGAAAGATTTTCATGGAAGGGATTAAAAAATGAAGTTTTGAATTATGTAAGAGGATGTCATATATGTCAAGCAAATAAAAATGAGCATGCTTTTCCTGCTGGTTACTTGCAGCTGTTACTTATTCCGAATAAGAAATGGGAGAGTATCTACATGGATTTTATTACAGGATTGCCAAAGGTGCAAGGGAGGGATTGTATCTTTGTTGTGGTTGATAGATTGACCAAGTTTGCTCATTTCTTGGCCATTACTAGCTCTTTTACAACAACACAAGTTGCTGATTTGTTCTTCCATGAGGTGTTTCAGTTGCATGGGATTCCAAAGAATATTGTAAGTGACAGAGATAGTAAATTTTTGAGCACCTTTTGGCAAGAGTTGTTTAACTTGTGTGGTACAGTGCTTACTCCAAGCACTAGTTACCACCTTCAAACTGATGGACAAACTGAAATTGTCAACAAGTGGTTAGAGGGTTATCTTAGAAACTATGTCTCAGGGCAGCAAAAAGCATGGGTGAGATGGCTCCATTTGGATGAATATTGTTACAATTCATCCTATCATATGTCTATCAAAATGTCTCCTTTCATGGCTTTGTATGGGTATGACACTCCAAGCTTTGTTGAACTTGTTTTTGGTGATTGTAGAGCTCCTCAGGCAAATGACAAGTTGCAACAAAGTCAAGACATTCTCAAGTCATTGAGGGACAATATCCAGCATGCTCAGAATCAACATAAACTATATGCTGACCAACAACGTACTGAGCAATCTTTTGAGGTTGGTGATTTGGTATATTTGAGACTCCAACCTTATAGATAGTCTACTCTCAAGAAGAGTGGGGCTGAAAAACTTAAGCCACGTTTTTATGGGCCTTTCAAGGTCATCAAAAGACTGGGAGAAGTGGCTTATGAGTTAGAATTACCATCAAGCAACAAGGTGCACAATGTGTTCCATGTTTCCAGACTCAAGAAGGCTCTTGGTCATAAATGTGTTGCATCAACAGAATTGCCTCCGTTGGATGAGGAAGGACAACTTGTTTTGATTCCTGAGGCAATTATTGAGTTTAGAGAACGCTCTTTGAGGAAAAGGTCAATCAAAGAGTACTTGGTTAAGTGGAAGAACCTGCCAGTAAAGGATGCTACATGGAAAAATGAGCAGATTTTGATCCTGATTTGCAATTGCTTGGGGACAAGCAATTCTGGGGAGGGCGGAATATAATGTCCCCTTTTCAGTAATGACCTTGTTGTGGATTGTTGGCCTATTTCCGGAAATCTATAGGCTACTCAGTTAAGCAAAATAGGATTTCCAGTGTTTCCTGCTCAGCTTGGTTTATTGTGGATTTGATGTAATCTTACTATTTTTAGTAAGTCTATTTTTGGCAGTATCTTCATCAGCAGTGTTGTTCAGATCATTATCCAAATCTTGTTAATTTCCCAGTTTTCAGTTTGGTCTTGGTTTTCTCTTTTCGACTAAGTTTCATACTTAGTTAAAATTGTGTTTTGAAGTTGTATCCCACGCCTAGCTTAATGACTTCAAGTTGTTTTTAAGTTGGGGCCATAAAGTTGATACATTTAATATTTTATTAAATGTTTATTTCTCATCTAAAGTGGGATGACTTGAAGAGATGAATGAAGAGTTTATTTTTATATTTTAAATGGTGCCTTTTTGAGATGGGCGTCCTTTTTGGGAAGAGGAAGAGTTTTCTTTGGGAGTTACATATGTTTCATCTCCTTTTGGTAAAGCTTATATATTGGTGCCTTGCTTTTTGTATCTCATCTTGAAAATTGGAAAGTAAAGTTATGTTGCTGGTTTGAAATCCAGAACCTAGCTAAGGGGAAGCTTAGCATTTTGCAATCCATTCTTCAGGCCTGAAACTATGGTTTCCTAGGTGGATCATTGAGACTTTACTTCACATTGGAGTGCAGATGGAGTTTATTTCTGACATTATTTAACAGGTTGCTGCTATATACCCTGTTATTGAGTTGTTGATTGGTTCATGGTTGAAGCGAACTTCTGATCATTGTTTCACCACTGAATTTTCTATCATTCTAGGTACTGGCCCATGCTATTCAATTGTGGAGGGTGCCCCTTTCTGGAAAGTTTCAGATTTTATCTTTGAGTATTGAATTTTTAAGAGAAGGTCGACCCTCTTGGAAGGCCGTACCATCTCTTGATGCTTGCATTGGAAAATGTGCCACTTGTTGCTGCTGTTTTTGGCTCGTTTCCTTCTTGAGGATTGGACGCCTATCTCCTAGCTGTCAATTGGCTATGGTTTGGGAGCATTCCGAGTTGATTCGAAAAAAATACGTCCATTTTGGTGAATTCACAACTTGCTGGTTTGATTTTCTGTACCTTTTGTTTCTGATCAGATTAGTTAGTTTTTGTTATCATGCTGATTTGAGCTTCAATTCTTCATCTATTCATGTTGTAAGAGTTAGAGGAAGTGATACTCTAACCATTGCTTGTTTTGAAAGCTTATCTTTGATAAATTGCAACTGTTTGTTATTTGTTTGTAAGTTGATTAGTAGTACTAACAGCAGTTGATTACTTTGCTGCAATTTTAGTTTATTGTATTCTCCCCACGAAAATAAGTGGTTGTGAGGATTTGTATACCCCCCACTGTACAAGTGGAAGTGTGGTTACATGGCTAGCTTGCCGCCTTAAAATAATTGTAATAATCTCACCCACTGAATAAGTGGAGTATTCCCACCACTTGTGGATGCCTGCATCAACAAAAAAAGTGTTATTTTCAATTTTATAACAAGCACTCCACCATATGTTAGCACCTCGCCTTGCAAAAGGATCTTGCGTGCACATTCTTAGTGTCGAGTTTAGCTCTCTATTTCAATTGTTATCAAGTTATTAGATCTTAGGGATCCTCTGACCATATGCCCGCCCCTCCTCCTTAAGTGGTTTTAGGGCGCATTCTTGGTTAGAGTTGTTTCAGCAGTGTTTTGATTTGGAGCTAATTCTTAATGGGTGCATGATTGCATTGATGTGAATTGAAAAACAAGGGAAAAAATTAAGGGGAACATTTCAAACCAGGTCATAGAAGTGTACGACCTACCTTGTTAATAACAATCTCTTCAAAATGGCGGCTGGATATATATATTTGCTGTTCAAATTCACTCCATAGCCCATACCAAAGCTTTCTAAATAAAATCTATTAAATATTTGCTTGCAAATAATATCGGAAATAGTTTTCAACTCACTCTCTAGGAAGTATTAATTAAAGATCTGGGTACAATTCTCCTCAATCTCTAAACATTACTTGCACTTGTGAATCTTGAATGAATCTACACATAAATTGGCTAGGATGGTTTTGTCCTCGAAACCAATTTGTTGTAGGTTTTGATGAGCACATGATTATAGTAAGAGGGGGAAGGGGAGGAGGGCCGGGGACGGGAGGCGGGGGAGGGTTGAATCAGTATAATACAAACTTTTACTAGTTTAAACTTAATTAATCATGACAATAATAACCATGTAAGATCTCGACAATTAAGAACACAAGAACACCGAGATTTACGTGGAAACCCTTACGGGAGAAAACCACGGTAAAATAATGCTTTTTATATAAATCTCTTTCGCAATCTTTGTAGGTATCAACATACAGGAGACATCAATCCCTTCAAATTCAATTTGTGAGCACCAACCCACTGGAGACACCAATCCCCACTTGTAGAATATGTAGGCACCAACCTCTTCAATATGAGGCACCGACCTCTTCAATAAAATCTTTTCTTCTTGAAAATAAATCTTTTATATGTATAGCCTTTCATGATCTTCTTTTATATTTTCCTCCTCAATTATATCTACATATACATGTCTTTTACATCTACATATATTCTTCTTATAATTCTGCCATAAACTCTTCTTACAACTCTTCCATGAATCCTTCTTACAAATCTGCCTTCAACCTTTCTTTAATGATCTCCCTTTTATCTTCTCATTTGCTGATCTGCAAGTGTTATTCTGATATAAACTCTTATTTCTCACACACCTTCCTCTTATTTATCTTCACACTTCTTATTTTTACTTGCAATTATCTTTTATATCTTCATAACCTTGTGAAATGATGCATCTCTTAGAATAGATATGTTTCTTCACACACATATACATATATATATATATAATATTTCTTTAATGGTCATAGCTCTTCAACATGTCTCTTGACTATTCTTAACCAAATCTTCAATTAATATTCATTCACTTCATTCTTCTATATTCCTCACTCACTCTTGAATGATAAAAATTTCACACATACTTCATCTCATGGAATGACTTCTCTTATATATCTTGTCTCGTCAATGGACACAAACCTTCATTGTACCCTTGTGACTCTTGGTTAAAACTAATCTTTATTTAATTAATTAATTTTTTTATCTTTACACACACTTCTCCTTTCTACTCTTTTTATTTAATCTTCTCACCTCTCACACACACTCTTCTTCACAAATCATCTTGTATTATATTACATTTGTTCATCATTTTTTATTTGTGATAAGTAATAATATTTATTTACTTCATTTCCTTGAATTATTTATTTATCCTCTCCTTATATTCTCCTTATCTCTTCCACTTATATTGCCTTCATATATGCTCCTATGTTTCTTTTAAGTCTGCTCATAGATCTTCTTTAAGTTTGCTCTTATTTACTTCATCTCTCTTATATACTATTGAGTATTTTGTCATTGATGTCAAGGTGCTTGAGGTACCTGTTTGCTTGCTTGAGCTACCTAGTTGCTTGCTTGTCTACTTCAGCTACCTGCTTGTCTAGTTTAGCTACTTGCTTGCTTACTTAGTCAGCAAGTCTTTTGCCATATCACTTCTCTTTGTCAACAATAGAGCTTTGTCAACAAATTTGACTTCTATATGCCAAGTCAGCTTTATGGTCAGTAGTCTCACACCTATCTTTTGGTGATGGATTCTATTCTCGAATTTACTTTTTGAGTATGATGACTCTTTTCATGGCAATTTCCCTTGTGTAATGCTTGCATTTAGTGTGATTCCTTTTTGAGGCAGCTCATTCATTTGCTTGCGTCGGTTTTAGTTATTGATATTTGTGGGCGGTTTATTGTCTTTGGTCGACTTCATGTATTAATTTTTTGGTTGGCAGTTCCTTTTATATATTCAATGAATTTTCTGTGTGGTGCCAATATGCTGTTAGAAAGTCATAAACAGTAATTATTCACGAGAATTATTCTTGAAGGTTAATATTGATGCAGTGACGGCTTGATAAGGTACTATGGTGTCTTCATTTCTTTCTTGGTTGTGTTTAGTAACATGGCCATACATTATGCCAACAAAATACTATCTCTAGCCTTTTTGACATTAAGATATCAGCTCTATGTGTGCATCAAACCTAATGAAGTCGTGTATACAAAAAAATACAATGGAGTCGGGCTGTAAGAATAAGAAGCAATTTATTATAATTTCTAGCCGATTCTTGTCAAAGGTGTGATAATTAAAGGCTAGTGTGGCACGGGTTGTGTGATGCTGACAAGTTTATGGAAAATCAATCACCATTTTCATATATATCGCTTGATAATGGTTAGCGGGTGAGTTTTCATGGGCTGAGAAATGGAGTTGTGGACGAGATGATTGCTGAGTTGAGTTGGGTATGAGAAAGATGATTTATTTGTCATTGCCTTCATTTTAGCGAATAACAGTTTGCTTGTCTAGCTGAAGGTTGAAGTTATTCTATTCGTCATTCTTGGAGTTGTGATCTATCTTAAAAGCTTCGATATCTTCTAAAGGTCGATTGGTTATCTTCATTCATGTCATGAGTCTCCAGGGGTGCTGTCTATGTGAAAACCATTCTCAGGCAGAGTTCGAGTGTGTGAAGTGTATGTGTTGAGCTAACCTACAGCTAGGCCATTTTCTTTTTATTTGCATGAGAGATATGGATGACTACTAAGTACAGGTTGTATGAGTGATTTGAGAAGGAGGTCGAGTGTACAAGAGGTAAGGATGCAATCAAATTGTTGCTGTGATTGTGAGTATTGAAGATATGATGCATGGATATTATGCCATTGTGATTTCTTGAAGGATATTGAAGACCAAGTTTTGCTGATGCTCATTCGAAGGAGGTTGACTGTTTTGTAATTGGGAAGGTGTTCAGGTGTGATTGCAGATTTAGTCTTCTGAACAAAGAAGTTTTAGAGGTTGATCAGTGTTATGTTGTGTTGATTGCATTTGAATTTAACAATCTGAGTTGCAATGTTGTTTGTGAGTTGGTGCTCATTTGTGTAAACTGGGTTGGTGCTCTTTGAAGTAAATAAAAGCAATATTTTGCCATGGTTTTTTACCCGAAAGGGTTTTCCACATAATATTAGTGTTCATCTTGTTCTGTGCTCTCTATTTCTGTTTTGATTTTTGTTTCATATGGTTTTAAGTTTTAAAGTATGAAATATTGATTCACCCCCCCTCTCAGTATTTCCTATGTGGTCTTCATATACTTCTACTTTAAATTCTTGTAATTGTGCTTATAAATATTCTTTAATTTGAATGATATCTCATTGCAAACTTCCTTTCCACCACCTTTGTTCTTCCTTTTATACCATATCATGTCCCCTCATAAAGGGTGTAAACACTTTCCAAGGGAAGAGACATTCCTAACAGGTGCGATTCCCAAATGAAGGTTGGCCTATTTTATTTAATTCTATTTGTTACCTCTTTTTTGATTAATCGCTGCCTTATGTTAACTTGTCCTTAATCACTGCCTATACTTAATCGGTGATCTTAATGCATTGCTATCCATTAGTAAAGCTAATCGCTTCCTTTCTAAATGTTAATCACTACTCTTTTTAACTTTAATCGTTGTCTTATATTTATTTCTAATCGCTGCTTTTAATACTTTAAATAGTTGCTCATTAAGTTATGTTGTAATTTCCTCTTTAACAAAAGCTTTTCCTCTTTAATATGCATCACTGCCTTGTGAGTATAATCGCTGCTTCTAACTGATCTTCATGAAATCGCTGCTAATTAACATAAGATTGCTGGCTTGATTAATGATTATAGATTCGTATTTTTCATAATCATATTTCCTTCTATATGTTATATATCTCCTTTTTGTAAATATCAACAATAAGTAGACTTAATTTGTTTTTGTTTCAATCAACAAGTCGACCTTGGATAATAAACATTATTTACTAATTTGGTGCTCTCATACAAATGAATTCGGCTAGCAATATAATGAATAATTTAGCCACATTTAGACGTATCTCTGCCATTAGCATTTCTCCTCTATAGGTGGCACATTTTCTTTGACATCAATGACAATATTCTAATAATCTCGACAAAGCGCCTTTGAAATCAATGACAATATTTCCAACATGGTTTTCATCTTAAGGTAGAATATGAACAATTGCTAACTTCCAAGGTTGGGGTTTACAAATGAAAATGCCAAGAATGACTTTTCTTTCTCAATTCTTTTTATTATACATTGTTTCTGAAAACAATAAAATATTATTCATTTTCCTACCTAAAGTTACTATAGTTTAACCTATGCTCCCCCAAGTTTTGGGGACAAGGACGACAGGGGACAGCGGGACGTGTTTCTAGTACAGGGGTACTTTTGGGTCATTTTTTAGGGGACGGTAGGGGACGGTAGGGGACGACTATTAAAAAATAGGGAAATATTTAAAAATCTAGAGAAATTTCAAATATTCATATCATAACATTAATGGATAAAAAATTCATCATAGACATTGTAGAAGATTAATAAATAACATTAGACTTGAATTGAGATTTCACATGAGAATCGACAAACAAATTTACAAAATTCAGATGCTTTCATTGTCAATGTGCATACATATTAAATAAGAATTATAACAAAATGCCCAAAGGCTTCCAAGTTTCAACTATAAAATGACAAAAGCATAAAAAATATATGGCTGTCCCTAATCAGCAGATGCAACTGGCAGGTTAGTATCAAAATTGGAGCTCAAGTTTGAGTCACCGTCAGATGCAACGACGGAAGTTTCCAAGGAGTCCTCGAAACATTTCCGGGACAGGAACAGGGGTACTAGGGTATAGGAGCACTGAGTTTAACTTAATATTTTTGTGCCCTCATACAGTCACTTTTAATTAAACTTTCCAACTTTATAAAAAATATTTAAATAAATGCTAGTCTTCCAAACTTTAGACAATTTAATTTAATTAACTAATTATTCCCGTTTTACTTAACTTAATTAACTAATTATTCGCTTTTTTCTCCCTATTAGCTTACGAGAATTGAAATAGACTAAGGGTCTTTATTTGACACTTATGCCTATTAAGGGGACATTACAGGTTTGCTCAAGGTATATATTATACATGTCAACTAAATTTTAATGATATTTGTAATGCAGTGTAGATCTCATAACTTCCACGATGACCAATAGCGACCTAAGCATGTGCTATCTCCACCTCCTTAGAAAGTTTATAATTTATATGGATGTTAGTACTCACTCTTACATATGTTTTTTTGACACATTTTGGTGTCCATCTGCCTTTAAATCGTTTGACATAACCAAATGTAGGCTCAGATCCATTACCTTCTCTTAGGGAAATTTAAACAAGAAGAGCATATCTCCATAAGCATCAACATTCTAAACAAATGATGACCAAAAGAGAGCTACTCTTTTTCTTATGTTCCTTGGGAAGCCACCTCCATACCAAAGATCTTATGGGAATGTGGAGCCGTGCCCCAAGACATCTCGTAAACCTCATGTTTCTTAGCAAACATTTAGGAAATGCATGCGGAACTGGTGGGTATGACAAGTCTTCCTTGCCGTGAAAAGTTACTAGTTAGACAAACAAAAAGAAATCCGTCTCCTCTGATAAAACAATAAAAAAATAAGATTGCTAATATATTTTCACTTTGAAATGATTTTATGTGGGTTTGAAAATATTTTGTGCTGCTTTGAAATGAATGACATTTATCTCCAAAATATTTTACACTGGTATATTTTCTTATTTTTATGGTCCCTCCTATTATTTCATTGGGGATCTCTTATTGCCAATGACTTTTGTTTTCCCTTGTGTTTGTTTATTTTCTTGCATTTTTCTGTTTTATAGAGGATACATGGGGATTTCTTCCGTGCATTCTTCCAGGTTTCCCTATACCAGGGACATTTAGGGGATGCCTTAGAAACTTCCCCTGCCATCCACTAACCTTGAGTCTGCTAGGAAACATCTGAAAAATGTGTGAGAAATGGCTGAAAAATATAGGGGACAGTTGGCTGCCCCCCTTGCGAAAAAATCTATTAAAAAAAAATTGCACATTTCAATTAATAATTAGAAAAATGCCTTTCCTTGTGGCCTCCCATGTCACAGTCAGCCCTAAATGCACAAATCATAGCTCTTGTCTATTGCAAACCATATTTTCATATCCAAAAGCAATCATAGTGGCACAGTTCGAGGAAAATAAAAATTGCCGATTGTTTGAAGAGCAGGGCAGATTGATGTTTCAACATCAAAGCAGCATTAGTGGGTACTGGTTAAAAGAAGGGCAGTAGCAAAGGTAACTCACCGTAAGTGCATGTTTTGTTTCTTGAGTTTGAAGTATTAGAATTTTTTATTGTATTTTTAGTTTGCACTTGCTTTTCTTTTTCCCTAGAAAACAACATAGGCAGCATCAGTGACAATAGTGAACACGTAATGGAAGAAAGAAATGCAAGAGTTTGAATTGGGTGTTCATTAGGGTGTGAGTGAAGTAGAACAGCCACACAACCCATTTGGGTTCCCTTCCACCCTCTTTAAACATCATTGAAAGGGCCCTTTCAAACCCTCTAAGCCTACTTACCAATTTATGAGAGCTCTAGACCAAGACAAAAATAAAGTTTTGGGGAGCAAGTAGAGTGTGGTTGTGTCATATTTGCAAAAAAGATCTTAGTGGGAGCTACAACAGTTATGTATTCACCTCTTGGGCATTACAAGATAAGGGGTTAATGTTTGTCCACAATTAAACACATATGAGAAGGGAAAGTTTAATATATTGTTGATGGAGGGTAAAGTAAGGTCTACAAGTATGTCAATTTTAGTAGAGTCTACACAATTTTCTATGCCATCAATAGTTGTTAGAGGTAATGGTGATGTTTTTAGAAAAGGGAAGAGGAAGACTAGTGGCAGTGAGAGGTTGGGGATAGTTGTAGGTATGTTTAATATGCAATCATGAGAAGTGGTGGTTTCTTGTATTGCCAAATTATTTTTTGCCCATGCCATTCCATTTGATGTGGTACATTCTCCATATTTCAAAAAATGTTCAAAGATGCAATTTTTGTTGGTCCTTTATTTATCCTTAGAAAGACAAAAATTATGCACTAGCGCCTTTGATAAATAATCTTCTAAGGTGAGTTTGGTGAACAAGGAAATGAAGTAGATTTAGTTGAGGACAAGTTGCTTTATTATCATGGATGGGTGGGTAGATATTAGACTGTATTGTCCCCTTCTTGCACTTGATCAGTTGGGGAGTTCCATTAGTCTATTCCAGGGTTCCCATAGGCTAAGTGGAGTTGGTTAAGGGACTTAGAGCCTGTGTTGGGCTTTGTGGTGGTTTTCGATGCTTTCTGGCAGGGGTTACTATTTATAGTAGTGGTTATTTTTAGCACTTACTATTTATAGTAAGTTTTATTGCATCTTAGATTGTTCTAGTTTGGTGTTTGGGCACACTTACAATTTTTAGTAGTTGCTATTTTTAGTAAGTGTATGTTTGGCAGCTTGGTCCCGACCTTTGTTTCTCCAGCAGTCTAATGTTTCCTATTTGGGCGTTGGTGAGTACTAAGGGTGTAATCAAATTAATATTTATATTTCCGTCACTTAAGCTATGCTATAAAATCACTTTATAATTTAAGTGAGGGTCATGTGTTCATAAAAAGGACCCCTTGTCTCACGCCTAGGAATAAGGTGAAATAAGTTGTTTTTAAAAAGCAAATATTTAACCTCCAAAAGTGGACACCAATCTTGGGGAGGCATAAGGAATTAAAAATAAAGTAAAAAGCTCATGAAGGGGGCGTGAGATTTCTTGGAGGGAAAAGTGGATTCAAATTGAGTTGCCCTAATTTCCTCCTCTCTTCTATATAATCACCTCTTGGGTTCTCATTTGATTATCTCTACCGAAGTTTGAAAACTTAGACTCGACGCAAACAACCCAAGATAGGACTCGGCAAAAAACAATCGTAGTTCTACAAAAAAAAAAGAAATTAATGCATTTAGAGAACATAAGAGCCTAATTTGATTATCAATTTGTCATAATTCAAATATTCCAACGTTATTTCGACTTGTAGACTTGTTTTGGGCAAACAAGAGCAGAAAAAGTGATTATTTTTTTTTGAAAAAAATCATGTATCAAAGTTGAGAAAGTAGCCTCCAGTCGTGGCAAGAGTCTAGGCACAGGACTTGGGAGTCTGAGCCCAAGACTCGCACGAGTCTCTCGGTTGGACTCTGGAGTTCGAGTCCAGGACTCACGTGAGTCTCTCGGTCGGACTTGGGAGTCTGAGCCAGAGACTCGGCGAGACCCGGCTTTCGAGTCCGTTCCGAGTCCGTTCCGAGTCGACTTGGCCAGGCTTAGGACTCGCGAGTCTGTCGAGTCCGTGATGAGTTTTTTCGAGTTTTCCAATTATGATCTCTACTTTGGCAACTTAATAAGATGTTCTTGGAACGCTTCCAGATTTCCATTTCTGCGAGTTGAGGATGAAACCCTCATTGTTAGTAGCTAGTTTCAGTTGTGAAAGATCCACCCTAGCTGGAAAGAGTGATTCTACTTCAAGGGTCACATTGGTATTCACAAAGTTTCTGATTTTCATTGTTTTGGAGGTTGTAGAATGAATATTTTCTTAGTGTTTTGATGTGGGATCAAAGGTTTGGGTGCATTTGATGATTTGCTTCATTTTGGTGTGTGTTTTGGAGGTGTTGCAACACATTTTCAGAGGTCTGATATACATTTCCAAAATTCTGGAAGTTCACCTTTTCACAGTGCCTGAAAGTGTAAATCTGCTCAAAGCTCCGTTGGTGAATTAAATATTGTTCTAGGCATTGTTCCAATGGACTCCTCGTTGTTGGGCACCACATTTGGAGTGGTTATTTGCTTTTTTTGGTGAAGTTTTGAGTGTTAAGGAGCTGGTCGCCCCTCCTAGGGAGCCGTACCATTTCAGGGTTTTTCATTTTCAGATTGTGTTTTCAGAACAGCAGCTTCCAGGGTCTGCAACAGCAAGATAAGGGTGTCTTCTCATGAAGTCATTGGCCAACGTGAAGGAGAATGCTAGGAGTTGATAGTTGATGCATTTGGTGACTACCCTAAGGAGTTGTATGCAATTTGCTGCCTATGAATGATTGTTATCAGGTCTGAAACTACTGTTACCAGGTCTGCAATTTATTTTAATAAGTCTAATTCCATTGGTTGTTATCGCCAATATATATTGTAATGATTTAATGGGAAGATAATGCTATTTCATGGTTAATTTCCTTTGCCATGTTTCAAATGAATGTTATGTTTAGAAAACACTTGAATGCAAACAAACCTGCAACTCACATTACACTCAGCAACAAATAAAAAAGGAATCAGCGGTGGTTGTTACATAGACATCATCTACTCATCAACATAATAGTCAGATGTACAAAGTTGGGTCTTATTTGATTAGACTTGTTGATTGTTTACAAAATTGTAAGGATGTGGACCTCCAATTTTAGGTTTTGAAAGAGGCCATAAAGGAGCTTGGGGTCTCAAATGTTCTATGGATATTCACTGCTTTAGCATGTGTGCAAATTAGCTGGCATGATGGTAGAGAGTTCTTTAAAACACATCTTTTGGACCTTGTCTTCTATTCATGCATTGAAAGTCATTGGGAAGATAGATTGGGTGAAGAAAGTAGTTGCAAAAGTTAGAGATATTCAGATATTTATTTGCACTTACCACTCTTCACTTGTAATGACCCATATTTGATGGTATTGAGAGAGTAATATTATTTAATTCCCAAAAGATAAAAGTATCAAAAAGGAGAATTAAATAATAATAATAATTTTTTATTACCTAAAGTTAATTAAAAAGGTAATAATTAAATAGCTGATAAAGCGACTTTAAGAAATTAAGATTAATTAAAGTCACTTAATAAATGTTGATAACTGCACTAAACCATCAATTAATATTATAAAAGGAGCTTTGGTTTTGGGGGAAGTGTGGATTAATATTTTCTCTTGAACAAATTAATTTGAGAGTTTCTCAAATTTGTTTCTCGGGGTGGATACCTGGGAAAACACACCTGAGAAAGTTTTTTTCTGTAGTGAAATCATCTGTCGTAGATGGTCTTGGAAGAATCAATCAAATTCTTCAGTTGGATTATTTATTTTAGTTGTATTGCATAATAGTAGATTGAAGATATGACATTATTTCTTGGTCGATTTATATTGAATGCTAATATTCATTCGGAAGTCATTGTAGGTCATTGATTATATCATATTTTTCTCAATTCGGGTGATTCATGCCAATGCTAGCGGTCATATTATTATCTTGAATCCCTATCACGATTAATATTCAGAATAAAGGATTTGCATCTAAATATTATTTTTCCCAATTTCATGGCTCACACATGACGTGACATATGCCTGTTATTGGGTTGATAATCTGATCAATATCTGTTGATCAATGAGGTTGGCAAAGTGTGATGTCCCCTTCTAATTAGACACTTGTACATCAGTGGATTAGCCTATTATGTCGACCCTCGTAGGCTAATGGTTTTGGATAGAGGGTCTCTTGGACGGTCACTTGGTCGTCAAATTGCAATGTTGTTCTCCGGAGTTTGGTGGCAGGGTGAATTATGGCATTTGGCATGATGCTTGTGATTAAAATTATGATAATCATCTCTTATTTCACCCTCCATGGCTTAGGGACCATGTATCTTTAAAATGAAGGGGTCACTTCATATTTTTCTGTTACTATTCATTCATAAAGTGAAAATGTTATAACTTAAGTGAATAGTGCTCACTTTTATGAATAGTGTTTTTTTAATGCAAAAACATATAACTAGAAGGAAAAGTTCGACCCTCTTCATGCATGAGTTATTTTGCTTCATTGACTTGGGAGTTTGGCTTTGGAGGAAGAGGGAAGTTAGGGTTTCTTGATTTCTTGCAGTGGGTGAGCCTAGTGGGTTTTTGTTCTTCGTTGTGGAGCTGCTTGAGGGTGTGAAACACTACCTTAAGGTTGCTGATTAGTTTTCTTGGAAGCAAATTTGGTGACATAGGGAACTATTGGCGGGGTTTTGAGCTATTTTCTGAGTGGGTGTGCAGCCATAGTCTCCATTGTTGTTTACACAGGAGCTGTTCATTTTTGAGAAGTTTTTGGGACTGGTTTTGAGAGCTACAGCCAGCCGTCCCTCTCTTGAGGGTTTTAATTAGCATATGTAAAAAACTGCCTCTTCTAAGAGGCTGCAATCTCACCAAAAAGGGGCGCCCTAGGTAGAAGAAGCTTCCCATTCTGGATTTGGGTGGGAGAAGTTCGGGTTTCAAGAGGAATCAACATTTCATTGGGGTTTGGTACTATAGCAAGTTACTATTCACAGAGCTATATGGTTGTAAGTTAAATTATGGTATAAGATGTATTTAGTTTTAAATCTGATGTAAGTCACCTATTGTATGTATCCTATTATGAAATGAAGAAATCATATTTGACTTCTAAATTGAGCAATTTACTCGAGGTCATATCAACAATCTAGTTTATTTGAAGTTTCTAGTATATGCATATGCTTTTTAGTACCATTTTAGCATTATTAGCAAACAAACTCAAAATCAAAAGGGGAAGAAACACAAACCAAACCAAAAATCAGACGTAAAAATTATGTGCACACATTCCGTCAAGAGGGGTGGAATACTACACAAAGCCGTCGATTATTATTATTATTGGTTGCTGTCTTTTCATGGTTCAGAATAAGGAGTTCAAGGTATTTTGTTTTGGTCACCACCTTTGCATATACAAAGGCCAACGATTATTATTGGAATGTGAGCACCACATTTCTAATATTTATTTGCTTTTTATGAAGCGCAACACCCTATCGCACTTCGTGGTGTTCCTAGTATAATCGGAAAACATATATATATTTCTCCTTTATTGTTTGTGGATTTATCCATTATAAAGGAGTGATACTTTCCTTTCCATTGCTGATTCATATGTATGTTTGGAGTTGATATCATAGCCGAGCGCTTCTCATTTTTATTGTTAATGTCCTGTTATATCATCGTGGAGTATCACAAAAGGCACTACCTTAATCGTTGAGGATATTTGAAGGCATTTGATGAAGCTGTCGTCAATATTACCAGCCATAGGTTAAATCACATTTGGAGATTGGCATATGTACAGGGATGTGATATAATCATCGGGTCTCACTAAATCTTCATCAGACTTTCTTGGCTTTTCCGCCACCTTGGCATTCTTGCCATATACTTGCGCCACCTTCTATAGGAAGCATTTGTCTAATCTAAGGATTCATTCATTGGAGTCTATTCAGTCAACAAAAGTCTGTCGAGCCCTTCACAATCTTCCCATATCAGACATACATTATTGACTACATGATTCAAGGCGCTTCTCTCGTTCACTATTGAAGATTATACATTCGCTGGGGTAAAGGTTAGATTCCAATTGTTATTGAATAATTATATCGATGAATATAATAGTTTGTAGTTTGAATTTTTGAGCAAAATTTGTATCAAACTTGAGTTTAAATATTGAGAAATATTCATCTATTGTGAGATCCTAAAACTTGTGTTATGCAATGATAGTGTCATTAGAAGACTAGTTTCCATAAAGAGTTCAATACATGCGAATACAATTTGGAAATAACCCATAACATCCAACTAGTGAACTGTTTGACAAAATGCTTGCATCTGTCAAATTGTAAAAATCGTAAAAATTCAATCAATTTGGGCAAGGGTCATTACACCGAGAGCATTAGAGCAGAGTTTGTTGACCATGCTCGTAAGTTCTAGGATTGATTGGCTCAAGTGACGGCAACAACGTGTACTCGAGTCACAACTCTCGAGTAGGTAGTGGCAGAGAGAGATAAACTATTGGTCGAGTGAGATGCTCAGTTGGCAGAGAGATAGATTAGTGGCCAAGAGGGATGCCCAAATGATTGAGAGAGATAGAGAGTTACAGGGAAAGAGCTAGAAGCTGGAGAAGACAAAGACAAAGTTGATAGAGGCAGTACACATGGTCAAAATTTCAAGAGAATGAGAGTTGGTGGCGAACTAGAGGCTCCAACGTCTCTACCAACAACATTCAACAACAACCACACCCACGTCCTTTGTGCATCCTGAGGCGTTCTAACAACCTCCTTCTCAGTGATTACTTTTCTATTGTATAGTCCCCCATTTTCTTGTTCTGTCGTTTGGAAGACGATTTTCTTTTTGGGGGGGTTGATGTAGTCGGTTGAAAGTTAATTGCAAATGTTTTAGTCGGCCAATTAGTAAGTAATTAAATAAATAATTGTCTTTTGGTTTGATGTGTTAACTCCTCGACGGTTGTTGTAGTTGGTTGGTAGTTATTGAGAGTTGGTATTCTTAACCAACATCGGTAGACTATTTATACATATTATTGTTCATATTCGGGGACTGTTGTTATGCTTTGGATGTACTCGTTGCAAATCTGTGAATAAATGAGAATCAAGTTTTATCCTTCATGAGCTGTGCAAGTACTTTATATCATGTCTTATGTTTTGTTACTTTCGTTTACTCGGTAACTTGTCAAGTAGAATTAGCGAGTAATCAATAACTACCTACTTTGAATTGAATACTTGAAATCTTGAGCGAAATGATTTAACACATGAAAAGTAGAATAAATACCAATTTGAATAATAATTTAAGCAAGATAAGCATAGCATCAACTATCATTTATAAATACTTTGTTCAATGCACTTATTTATAAGGGTTCAAAATCCAAATTATGGGATTTATGATAAAAGTAAAGTTGTCCTAAAATTCTGAATCTTATAGAAAAACACCAAAAAGTTACTGAAAAGCTTAAATAAAGTACTTTGAAGCAAAAAATTTATTATAAACATGGCTTAAATGAAACCTCACTAAAGGCAACCTAACAATAGGCTCGCCGACATCTTGTCCAAAAATAAGACCTTGCTCTAAAAATAGAATTGATTAAAACTAGCTAATCAGATAATTGCTCACAATATTTCAATCATGGCGATCTTTTGAAGAACCTTGATAACTTGGCAATCAAGTGATTGACAACTTTACTAAGAAATCTTGGATCTATTATTACACTCTTCGTGAAACTCATCCACAAATTGATAAATCAAACCCTTAAACTCAAGGAAATGATAAATCCTTGACTGCACCCATTATGCCAACAACCCCACTTAGCCTTTGTGCAAAGGAAAGTCATATCTACAGTTTTGATAAAGCTGCCATCTAGATAAAAAACATACCAAAATGCAATGCTAAAAACCCTAAATGACAATCATTTGCAATATTTGTTAATAAAGAACCAAGCTGTAACCATCTATTGCAATCTTTGAAATTCCTTCTCAAAACATGGGAAACACTTGCTGTAACAAGTTTGCAAAGAAGACCTCAAATCCCTAGGCAGAAAGAAATGACAGCTGGCTAAATCCTAGTCATTAGTTTGCAAAATCAGCAAAACCCCAAGTGAAAGGCTTCCTCAAGTTCCTTTAGTAAAGCTGAAAGAACCCCAGTGAAAACCTTGAGATTTTGAAAAGATGATAAAAAGTTCGTGGAAAAATCTCTAGAAGCCAAGATGAAAAATTGAAAAAGGCTGGAAAGTAATGAACCCACTGAAAACCTTTATAAAATGATGTGTTGACTCTGTCCTGAATAAAAATGTCTAAAACAAAAAACCCTAGCACTGAAAAACTTACCAATGCTACCTCTTCACTTTATTTTATTTGATTGTTTTATGTTTTTATGGCGAAGAATAGGCTAGGCACACTTTTATAAGGACAATGCCACTTCAAAACAGGGTTGCGCTTGGTGAGGTGGACACTTGGGATGCCATTGCCACATGAAAACTGGCTTTTACTTGGTGAGATATGGTCATTTGGGAACCTGACCACTTAAAACTTGTCAATAATTGGTGAAGTGTGGGCCGCAATTGATTCTACCTCTTAAACTCTATTTGTAACATAGGAGGAATGCTTTTCTTAGGTCTTAACCACTTTAAAACTTGGTCTAAGCTGTTGAGTGCACTCTTGGAGGGATTTTGCCACTTAAACTTGAATTTATGCTTCAAAAAATGTTCTTACCTTATCATTGTGGCTTAAGATTGGTTTTATGCTTGCAAGCTCATGCTTCAACCTTATTTGCCAATTAAAACATAATACAAAACAAGCAAGCATGTTCTTTGAAAGACATTATTGTCACTTTTATATGTGGAGTATTTTTTATTTCTCTATCCCTCTTAGGCATGCTATAGACTGGATTTTTCCACTCAAGTGTGTTTCTACATGCCCTTTGGCATGACAAATACTCCTCAAGCATTTTCTCCACAAGTAGTTGCCATGAATTTAAACCCCTAGTCATTTCAGAATCAACTAGATAGATTTAAGACTCAGATCAACCACACCTTGGATTATGACGTCCTTTTACTTGTCTTCATACATGACTTTGGACAACCTATCAGGACAACCTTAAGAATGAAAACCTTATTCTAGACAAGGACAAGTATCAAAGATATAATCGTGAGACTTGACTTTTATATGCAACAAATTAACATAGGAACTCAACAAAATATATGGGAATGATTTGAATTTTAAACATTAAAGTTTTATAGCAGTGTAATAGTCCTGTGCCTCAATGTGCTGAGAGTCAATATCTTTAAGGAGCCATTGCTAGTTAGTATTAACAATTAAATCTAGCTGTCTTTGAAGTTATAGATCATGGACAAAGGGTAATGACATTTTTGTAACCTATTATACATAAACCACACTTATAAAAGCTTTTAATTACACTAAAATTATTGCATCATAACAAAACGTTATTCATATAAGCAATACCACTGCTTAATGTCTACCACCAATATAAAATTCTAGTGTAAACACACTTCTATCTTGTTCAAAAATTTGTGCCCTTACACTTTTGTGATGTTTCTTTAAATATTCACCATAGCAAAGTGCTATTATAGCACTCTAAAGCTGCAACATTCAAATATGTGTTCGTTTGTCACTTTCATTTATATTAATGTAAAATAATATTATATTTTTCTTTGTAGTATAAGGGAACCAGATAGAGCAACTATTCACGAAGCAATGGAGCAACAAACTATAAGTGTGGCTAAGGTATTAGAGTCTCTTTCAATATTCATTTACATGGCATTTATGCACCCAAAATTAGTTTTATTTTATATCTATTTGGTTTTCTGACATAGCTACTATTATCTTTGCTTGACAAAACTATGCAAGATTGCTTTGATTTCTTTCTCTTCTTCACGATCATTATATATCAAGTGTAAGATTCTAGACCACTTTGATACCAAAATTTTAAGCAATTTCAATCTGTCGACTTGGCTGTCATTTCATCAAACAGTTTGACTGTATCTTTGATTCTGAATTTAGTACTTGAGAATACTTGTAAACTTGTTCAATTTTTCAATCGTTACTCTCAAGAATCATTTAATTTCAATGCATATTAGATATAGGAGTTGGGCAAGAGATATATTCATTCATTCTAACAATAACTTTATATCTGCTATAAATGATTGAAATTAAATATTATTTTCAGAATACAGGTACATATTTTGTGTTGACCTGTAGGTCGCCCTCCAATTTAATTGATGCTAGTATGCCTAGCTAAATATAGTGATTGGTCTTTGGCTCTAATTTGGGCTGCCAAAAGAACTTGTCCACAGAATGACGTCCACACTATTGCTGATAATTAATTTTCAATAGCCATGACCAATCACATTGTAAACATATCTGGTGGCTCTTTGATCCCCTTACTTCGTACCAGTGGCTATAGGATAGTGAGGCACAACAATTATCAATTCTCCCGATCGTTATTGTTGACATGGCAATAGCATCTCTGAAAGGCAACACTGTCTTATAGATGGCTGTATTATTAGCATACCCAGTACTATTAAGCTTGCATCAGCCTTAATATATGGCGCAATGTCCTTTTTTGAATTGTGATTCCTTGTAGGGAAGGCAGTATGTACTACAGTCTTAGATTGTTATTGTCTTTGGCTATGTAATAAATGGAGACTTGACTTTAGGAAATGAAACAAAACTTGTCCTTAATAATATATATCTATTCAGATCATTCCTTCACGGTTGTATGGCTACACAAGTACAAAAATAACAACTCGTTTAGTCATTCTCATTGCAGACTTGGAAACTTCACAAATTCTCACACTGAAACCTCACCGAATATTTGAAATTTGTCTTTGATAAAAATCTTCACAAATTTCACACAATGAAGCCCAATTGTGAACTCTGAAATAAATCCACCTAATAGATGAATTGTGTTTTCGTGCAACCCATCAGATTTGGGGTTTTCGTCCTCGAGTCTCCTGAAAGCTACACTATCCAAAATGCTTCTGATAATAAGTTTTCACAAGATTAATTCATTTCTTTTTCCACTGTTTAAATATTTCACCACCATTATAGCTTATTAAATAATTTGCCTTTGTATAGTGACTTTTATTTAATATTTGAGCATTGCATCAAGTCACTTAATTAATTAAATATAAATGTCTAGAATATTATTTGAGGATGATTTAATATTTAATTAATTAAATTAAATTCCATGGTGATTACTCAGAAATTAGGGGCCTCATAGTTGTCCCTTCTCAGCAGTGCTTTCGCTCAAGCAATTGCAAACCTGGATGCTGCAATATCTGTTCTCCTTCCCACGTAGCATCCGCACTAGGCAAATCTCTCCACCTGATCAAATATTCCTTAATCACCCTGCTTCTCAATCTATGCTCCCTCACATCCAAGATAACATTAGGCACCAAAACCAATTTTCCTTCCTCTTCTAATGGTGGAGGCTCTAGAGATGGAGTGGTGTGCTGCCTAATCGCCTTTTCGAGGCAAGATACATGGAACATGTTGTGAATTTTGTTAGCTATAGGAAACTCTAGCTTATATGCTACCTCTCCAACTCTCCTCACAATCCTATAGGGCCCATAGAACTGAGGCTTCAACTCTTCCTCACCACTCCTTTTCAATATGGATTGTTTGTATGGTGCAAGAAACTAAACCACCAACCTCAAAAGTTCTCTCAATCTTGTGCTTCTTTGCATAAGTCTTTTGCTGATTTTGAGCACGATGCAAATTTTCCTTGAGTGACTTGAGGACATCTTGACTATCTTGCATTAACTCTCTCACCTTTGGAGCTTTACTCTTATCAAATGCTAAGTCTACAAAAGACATAGCGTCATATCTGTAGAAGGCCTTGAATAGCGACATACCTATTGAAATGTGACAGGTAGTATTATAGCAATGTTCCCCTAAGTATAGCCATCTGATACAGGCCTTTTGCTAGCCTGCTAAATAATTACGAAGATATCCTTGCACTCGCTTATTTACAATTTCTTTTTGACCATCTGTCTATGGATAGTGACTGGTACTTGGGACAACTCGGTACCAACCAATTTGAACAACTCTTTGCAAAACACGTTGAGCAATCTATTGTCCCTATTCTTGACAAATTTCTTTGAAAGCCCGTGAAGTTTGAACACATCTCTTAAAGACAAATCTGCTACTAGAGGTGCCTTGTAAGCAGAAGAAATAGCAAAGAAATGTGCATACTTTGTCAATCTATCACATACATGTAATGCCTGCTTTGGACTTTCAGAAGACCAATGATAAAGTCCATTGAGATACTCTCTCACTTATGCTAATGAATAGGCTATGGGTGTAACAAACCTGCGGGAAAAGTATGTTCAAACTTGTTTTGTTGATGTAAATGTAATCAAATCTTATCAAATTTGGATCCTAAGAAATGTAACAACTCAATCCCAACCTTTGATAACAACTGGCAAATTTTTGCTGAGTAAACTAACTTGTTTTCATTCAAGAGTTTCCAAAACGATTTCTACTGAATCAAATTTAATTTTTCAACTGACTTCTAAGTTTCTAGTTTCAGCTGAACGAAAACAACTAATTGTTTCACCAATCGTTTCAAGGAAGATCAATAACTAAATAATTGTTAAACTAGGGTTCCTTTGCAGAGAGATGGAGAAGAAAACCAATTTCGATGTCGATACATTATACAACTCAACAACTAACTTTTAACTACCAATTCCAACTGAAAGGGAAAACTATTAACTAGATCATATACATAAAATTACAAAAAAGATATAACTACTTTCCTTGCTTCTAGAATATAACGAACAAATACTACAACTATCAGACAAATGTAACAACTGTCTTTCTTAGGGTTTAAGAAATGGAAAAACTGCCAGATTTCATTCGGCTCTAACTAACTAACTAACTAATCCATCTAGGGTTCCCATTATATCCATTCATGAACCGAGGAAAAGAAGTATCTTGTTTATATTCATTAACTAAATTTAGATCTTTCATTTCAGCTGAATGAATCAAGCAACTATCTAACTAATTAGCTGTAGAATCTTACAACGTACATTTAACATAAAAGAATCACATTCATGGCACAAATGAAAGTAAACTTTAATTAGCATTGCATGTACCTGGATTTACGAGTGTGAAAGGATTATGTTTGACATCACCTTCATGCTGTTATACTTGGAAATCTTTATCGAGGGAAAGAGAATTATCATCAGGGGCTTTACCGCCCAACCAAGACCTACTGGCCTCCCGAGTTTTTTCAACTGAAGAACCCGCCCTTCACGAAGGTAATCAACATGGATCAAATTATCATCTTGCCTTTGAGCCTGGTGTCAAGGACCTATACCTCCTGATCGACCTTACTAAGGGTACCTCCCAACTAGAAAAGTCATTCTGATCAGTGGTATATCTGGTACTTGATAGCTGACAGATGTTGAATCTAGCATCGTACCTTGGCCAAGGTTTTTAATATTACTAGCACTCTTGTGCCGATATCTCTGGCACTCCTGTGCTGCCAACACTCTCACCGTTGCTTGACATGATGATTCTCAAATCAAATTCTAATTTTAAATTAGTAGTTTATTTACCATTTCTTCTTAGCTCAAAGTTATATCTTAACCCTCAAGTTTCATACATAATAAGAGATTCAATGGCACAAAGGATTTTCAAGTCTCCCTTATTTAAGGTTAAGCTAATATCATTAAGCATCTATTTTTAATGAGAAATGAGTAAGAGTCTCGTTTCAACATCTATCACCTCTTTTTAAGACTAATTGTCTTCTCTAAACAAAGGTCATTATCATTGAACTCTTATGCACTGAACGACATATTTAATTTAATGGTCTTTCAGATCTAACCATTCAACTTCATAATTTGATCTCAAGTTACATTGCAATGGCCGGTTTGTCTGTCCTTAATTCTAGCTCAAGGTTAAATCTAACCCTTAAGTTTAATACATAAAGAAGAAAACTAAAAGGCATTGAGGAATTATAAGACTTTAACCTTTATCCATACCCTAAAGGACTCGGGTGGGCAAAGGATTAGCTTAGAACCAGCTTTTAATTAGAGAGTGAATAAGGATATGTTTTGATCGAAACAGGCGGTATAAGTTTATCAGTTAATTTTCAAAAGCTCACTCTGCATCCTGAAATAGTAGTGTATAATTGACAAAGATATTTCGAATTCAAGAAAATAAAAGGTTCAAGTTCTCCTATGAAAAGATCTTTTAGCAAGCCATCCCCTGAAGACATTATAAGACCCGATTCTTTAACTTTTAGAAAGACGAGAAGATAATGTGTGCTTTTCTAATCCTAACGTACTCAACCAAAATGGATTCATTGAAGCATAAACATTGATGTAATAAATACTTTACTTGCCTGAAATTGAAGAACTAAAGAAATACGAGAGATTCCAAGCGCATTTTCCCTTCCGCAATGGAGGATGCGAACTTCTGTCATACAATACCACGCATAGTTTCCACTGAAGGGAATAAGGAAAGCCATTCAAGAAGGCATCAATAGCAATGGAGAAGAGTCGGAAAATGGAGTGGGCACAGGTCAAGCGAATGTGAGGATAGCGTTCTCAGTATAAGCACCCCATTCGATCTGACCAAGAACATAGAGAACAACTGATTATGAATCACATCAACCTTGATGTCATCGCCTAAGTTCATCTTCAAGGAAGTATGACCCAAAGAAGAACCAGGGATAACCCAACATAATTGAATGAAAATATTGCGATGCCAGGGCCAGGTTCCGTCTTCAAAACAAGAAACATTGAGGGTGTTCAAGGGAAGAATTGACTAGGTATGTGCATATCAGACTTTAAGCCAAAATTGTATGAATCAACTTCTCAATGAAGAGTGAGTAGGATTCGCCTTGGACGCTAAATGCGAATACAGAGGAATTGAGCCACCGCGAAGGAATGAGAGAGAGGACAACTCAAAGTAAAAAGCTCAATAATGAATGAGAATAGCGGATATGAAGCTAGGACCTGACGATTTTTTTCTCCGGAATGAACGACCCCCCTCACCCGAAAAGCCGATGGCGTTTTTCAGGGGATGATGAGCTTTTTTCCCAAAATAGAGTAACGAAGAGCAAAAGAAGTAACCCCCTCGACTCCTTGTCTTCCATCTTGGTCGTTTCAACAAGAGGCATGATGGAAGACGACATGAATTCTTCCGTCCCCACCGACTGGTGACGGCTCCCGCTTAAAGTTAATTAATTCGACCTTAAACCTTACTTCCATTTTTATATTAAGATAAATGGAATTTGAATTATACTATGGTTTTATTATAACCTTTGAAAATATATACATATATATTCGAAGGATTAGTTCGTTTAAATTCAAGAGGAGATTATTAAAAATAATTTGAATTAACTTATTTAACATTAATTATTATATTAAATTACCCATGGCCAAGGTCAAGACGTTGACACAACTGTCTTGCACTGACTTAAGGTTTGATGATAAAATTGATCCATTGTTAACCGCATCCTCTCCCTGATGATATTTCCTTTTCTCTCATGGCATTGGCAAACTTGCATCGACTGGCAAGGATTATGGTTAGATCGTTCTCAACGGCTAAATAATATGCATTTAAATTTAATCTTATGATCTCGTTCAACTTCACGTGAACAATAATTTTCACTTTGCAAAATAAAGAGTTCGTTAATATTACAGTTACCACAAAAGGAACAACTATTGCATCCTCAATGTCATAATCACATGAAAGCAGTTATTTGCAACCAAAATTACGTTTGAATCACATAACCAAACATATAGTCTCAATGTAAGGGATGTGCATACTTTGTCAATCTATCACATACATGTAATGTCTGCTTTGGACTTTCAGAAGACCAGTGATAAAATCCATTGAGACACTCTCCCACTTATGCTAATGAATAGGCTATGGGTGTAACAAACCTGCGGGAAAAGTATGTTCAAACTTGTTTTGTTGATGTAAATGTAATCAAATCTTATCATATTTGGATCCTAAGAAACCTATGGAAATTCTAAGTCTGATTTTCTGTGTAAGAATTCTAAGTAAGATTTTTCTTCTTTGTATTTCGGATGTGCTGATTGTAGAACATTTATTAATTTCTATATTTGCAAATCAAGGAATGAGTCACCTTTTATATGAAGGAGACACGCCTCAAGAAGAGACGCGTCTCATGAGAGGACGTGTCTCTTGGGCACGCGCAGGCTCCTTAACTAACCAAAGGCATTCGGTAGTTTACACATAAACTAATATGTGTATAAATAAAATATCGATCATATATATATGAATTCCGATTTTATTTATTGCAAATTTTGATCATCATCATCTCAATTTTGACTAACTTATTTGAAGGTGTATATATTTTAAGAGCAGGTTGATTAAATATAAATGATGATGATGCATAAATGCAATCATCATTTATATCTGACCGATGCTAATGTTGAGTCTCTTGCAATGATGGTAGAAGCTCGACATTGAATGTTGAAGATGATCCGAAAGTGTCGAACAACGTTCCTCCCCTTAGGAAGAAACAAAACCAAGATTGTATGCAGGATGTCTTCCCATTCCTAAAAGGAAGATGCGGGAAGATGGATGATGTGTGATGTCTCTGAAGAATGCTCAAGTGTCTCCATGTCGACGTCGAAAGCTCACCCTTGAAACAGGCATTCTAGGCCACAATGTAGAAGAGGACAATCTAGCATCTCCTAGAAACGATTGTAGAACACAATCCAAAGACAAAGATACTTGCTTTGAAGACAAAGAAGCCTCTTCCAAATGTTGTTCAAAAGAATCCACACTCATGTCAAGCTGCAAAGAATGATCATGTAGAGAATGAACATGAGGGTCAGAGTGTTCCCTCACAACAACTGAAGAAGGATCATCTCCATCAAAGAAAAGATGAATGCAATCAATAGTGTCTCCCAAATCTGAAATGTGGGACTCACAATGCAAACCATCAATCTCTATCAAGTACTCATCCCAAAAAGCCATCTTTGGAAGACAATGAATGTTTTGTTGCATTGAATCACAAGGAACCAAAATCGTGGAATCACAAGCATCCTCAGGCACAATAGTCGATGAAGGAGATGACATCTCAATGCATGTCATTTGACTACACCTATCATCCCCCATTGTGTCCTCAAAACATCATGAAGTAAGAACACTAGATGATTCTGCCAATGTTGGATTACAAGAGTTCTCATCCTCAAGATGTTGACTCATAGATGAGGAAGATGAACCCTCTAAATTCGGATTAAAAGCCACAAAAAATGAAGTCTCAATAGAATTCTCGATAGGAGGAGAAGGAGAAGGTTTGTTGGAGTGCAAAAGACACTGAGAGGGGGGTTGGGGTCGGGGTTGGTGAATCAGTGTCATTAACTGTTTTGACAAATTTTAAACAAATTGAAATAAAACTGATTTATGTTCTCAGTTATCAATGATAAATTCATTCATGTATTTGAATGCAATCACATTTAATTGAAATGAGAAGTATGATAGTGAAATATAGCATATTAAAGCATTTACACAAGGAATCAAATGAACTGTAGATAAGCAAAATGACACAAGATATGCCGAGTGGGAAACCCTCCTGGGGTAGAAAAAACCACTCCTTAACTGCTGCCTTTTTAGGCTTTTATTTTAATAACCTCTTTTAACAATTGCCTCATAGGCTGATTTCTGAGCACCAACTCAAGAAGCACCAACCCCTCTTTTAGAAACAACACTTTCAAGGAGCACCAACCTCTTTTCTATTTTCAATAAAACATACAATGATACAAAGGATCTCTTTGTTTCTCTCATTTCTCTCAAGTGCCTCTTGACAGACAATGCCTACAATCCTCAAGGTTCAAGAATGACCCTTCAGAATTCTAGCCATTGTCAAACCTTAAGACAACTTGATATTTAATTCATATTTCTTATTTTCAATCTCAAAGCTCAACATTTCTTCAATACAATAGCTATGTTTTTTCACTGTTCTTCATTGTCATTTTTTGCTCTCGATTGAAAAACAGTTAACACTTTTTCTCTATTTTACAAGTAATCAGAAAAACCCTAATCTCTTTGTTTTTCTTCTTACACATATTTCATCATTACATCTCAAGAAATTACAACACAGTAACTTCTTTCTCATTTTTCAAAACAACAGAGGTAAATTTCAAAGTACCCAACTTTTGTCGAACAATATTGCTAGGTATTGCTGTGAGTTTGAGAAAATGTTCAGCATGGAGGTTTTCTTCTGACAAACATGGTCAAAGAATATGCAATTTTAGAAAGAAGACTGAACCCTATCCACACAAGGAGCCTGCACAGGCAATGCTAACCGCAACAACATTAAAACAAAAAATATTCCATGAACAATAGCTTCGAAAACAATTGCAACAACAATGTAACCGAAACCTCGTAATAGTGTACCCAAAAACAACTATCACCGAATCCAAGTGAAAGACATAGATGATTTGCATAACGCATGATTACCCACAAATCAAAAACACCATCCCTTAAATCAGGAGCAAAATTAATATGATAAAATATTTTGATATGCATTTTAGATTATTTGAAATTGACATGCATTATTTTTGACCATGAACAAAATAAACCCATTTTATCATTTTCTAGATAGAAGTAAACACTTGTCTTCTATTATATGAGCCAATAGAAGTAACGGTTCTTTGAAAACAGTTGAAAAGATGAATACTTGAGGAGAACGATGGAGAGATTGTCATGAAGATATTTACCAGACCGGCAGAGAGCAAAACGCCCAAGACTCCTTCCAATTTCGAGCCTTCACCCAAAGACAAGAAGCTGACACAACCATCGACCAAGGCAAGGATCTTTCAGATACCCCCATTCGCTGTCAAAGAGATGCAGTAGGCCAACAAACACTGTGAAATGACTATGAGTAGATTTCTATGGTGGCGGTTGAGTTAGGGTTCCAAACCCTCGAGCATGTGAAACAAAAAGAATGACTAAAATTCCTTAGCAAAAAAAAGATCGATGAATTTTTTTCGAGTATAGATAAATTTTGAAGTCCGAAAGGACTGAAGTCATACATAGACACCTCATAATGCATTCTGAATTCCGCGGACAAGACCATGCAATGCATGCCGACAAACTTATTACCTTTGAATGCATACAAACCGTCGATCATCATTATCAATGTTCAATGATTAAGCAAGTGAAATGCCGACACAAATATGCCTTAAATAATTTGTCATGACCACTTTAAAAACAAATGCCGATTACCTTAGCCATCCTTGTTACCAAGAAATCAAAGCCATGTCACTTTCATAGTGGCTTTTTAAATAAACAAAACCTTATACCTGCTCTCGGCCTTGAGGCCTGATGAATTATCTAACATTAGACCCGATACCTTATAAGACCTTTATTCAAAGCCGATTGCCTTGATATAATGCCCGATATAACCGATGCCATATGAAATGAAATAAAGGCTAATTCCATGCCAATTTCAATGTGCCAAATATCCATGCCCAATTTAATATACCATATGCCCAAGCCATTATCAATTGTTTAAGGAAACCCGATAGGGTTTTCTTAAAACTAAAAACCAACTGCATTTTATAATTCCAAGAACCAAAATATGAAATGTGCTAGCTAATTTTTTTAAATTTTTAACACATTAATTTCACCCGTTAACATTAGTGAAACCATAAACCAATTGAATGGAACCCTTTCTCTTTCTGATCAACCCAGATCCCAAAATGGGCAAGGTGAGAGCATACTCGAAAGGGGATCACTAGCATAAAATCAAAACTGCAGGAAAGTACAATGAGAGGAAATAACAATCAACTCAACCACTTATTCAGCGGAGGAGTGAAATTCAAATTACAATGCTGAAAGTAAATATGCAACTCGACCATTTATTCAGCGGGAGTGTATTGACGGCTCAACCGATCAGCAATATGAGAAATGCAACTCAACCACTTTTCAACAGGAGTGAATTACAAAGTACTGAAAGTAAATGTTTGGGCGGCTAGCCGACCCCTTCCGCTTTTCAACGGGCGGTACAGGAAAGTAAATACTGAAAAGTAAATAGACAGCGAGGCCAGTCTCTTCCATTAAAGTGGGAATACAAAATGTAAAGTGTAGAAAGTAAAGAGCTGATCAGTACTACTGATTCAACATTACAATATGATGAACAATCTGCAAATACAATGAGATATAAATAACCAACGAACTCCAGTATGTTAGGAAATGAACTCCAAACAAGTACAAGCTATCCAGCATATGAAATATAGTTAAAAGGAGTGAAATATCAGGTCTGATATAAAAATTGCAGCAATCAAAAATTCATACCAACAAGCCCTAGAATCACCAAAATGCTCATAACTTCGTCAAAACACCTCCGAATGATGTCAAACTAAGTGCAAATGAAGCATTAGAGAAGGGCGACCAAAATAGAACTGAGAGATTGCAACAAACTGGAGTTATTTATTTTTCTAAAACTTTCCGGCACTTCCCAAGCAAAAGTATGATTTGGGAGAATTCGACCAGCAAGATAAAAACCAAGAGCCCACCAAGAATTTTGAAACTTTGCAAGAAGGGGCACCTAAGGAAGACTAAAGCATAGGGTCAATACCCAGAATCAACAAAAAATTGAGTGCAGAGCAACGAGTAAAAATGTGCTTCAACCAAGCATTGAACCAACAACTCCAAAATATAAAATATCACTCAAAAACCAACTTGAAGCTCAATTTGCAACCTCTGGATTGAAGAAGCAGTCTCAATAGCTAGGTACTATCTCTCAAGTATGAAACTGATAAGCTAGGAGGTATACATTCCTCGAAGCAATATGTCTGAAACTATTTCATTAGCATTTCGTTAAGATAAACAATAGATAACTCCAAATGAAGGCCAAGTCTCATATTTATAACTTCTTCCCAAATTCAAATTTCTTTTCCCTCCAATTAGGGCGCCCAAGGTGAAATCCACATTTACCTTCAATAAACTGTAATTTGTATTTCATTACCTCCTTCACTTAGGCGTCCAAAAGCATATGAAGAAAATACTTTATAATTATCCAAATATCTTCTCCAAAGCGTCCCATTTTCATGAAGGCAATATACTTTATAAAATGCAAATAAAGTATAATATTGGCGTCCCATAAGTTAAGTGAAAATAGACATTATAAATCACTTAAATAATTTCCTTTATGAAGTTGTCCATTATTGCAAAGGAATTATTTTTACTTAAAACATTATCTCCTCAAATATTTAACTTGCCAAATTAAATACCTCAAAAGTGGGAGACCAAACAAAATATACTGCCTTGCTAGATATAGCCATAGTATCAAACTGCTGAACACGTGCCAAAAATAGCCTTTGCACTGAACTGGTGACTGCTGCTAAAAATAGCACCAAGGGTGTTGGAGACCAAACTGCTCAAACCGACTTGCTAGATATAGCCACATATTTGAATTGTAGAAACTTTGCTAAAAATAGCATTGCTAAAAATAGCATACTGCTAAAAATAGTAAGTTGTTCCAAACTCATTTTAACCACAATCCGAGCAGTCGTCGTACTTACTAAAAATAGTAAGTCCAAAAAAGTTCTTTGATTCAGTTGCATGTCACACCACTACGTACCTCTTTGAAAACCCATAAGGAATCTAGAATCAAAATTGTAAAACTCCAACATGCAAACCTCCAAAATAGCCAAGGAACAACCAAAATTGCAAGTCAACATCTCGCAATGCATGTTACCACATCTCGAAGCTCTCCAAAAACCCATAAAGCTCCAGAAGACATGCATCAGAAAATCTCACATGCAAGCCTTCAAAACCTTCTTTTAAAATGGAAACCCTAATTTTGCCACTGACTAGCCTATGGGCATCCGAGAATAGGCTATCAATCACTGGAAAGTGTAGTGCTAAAAATGGGGACATTACAAAATAACTGAAAGCATTACTTCAACGAGGTTGAATAGAGAAAGATACAATTCTGATGTAGTTCAAAAACATTATCAAAGCCATGATGTTAGAAATCTAAACATGCCAATACCACATAAACCTGTAGATCACTGTAGCACAAAATGTCAAACTAGAATTATACCACCTGAACATGGAAACATTATCCTGTAGACAAGATTCCTTAGGATCTGCACATGGAGTCAAGAGATCAGTGCCATAAAAAATAACATCATAATGCTGAAGAAGTATGCCAAGACAAAATAGAAACAGTGCAACTGAATAAACAACCACAAAGATGCCAATCTGAAACACAATATTGTCATCAAGGACAAATAGCAAAAGAGAAGTTCAACAAGGTTCTGTGTAATCAAAACAACCATACCTTCCCCAATCAACAAGCATTGTTATTCTGTTATCATTAATAGGTCCAAACTCAACAAGTGGAACAAGACAATCTGCAACAGGATCCTCTAGGAATGGAGGTTCATTTGAGTCTCCATCTCCCAAAGTCTAGCCATAAGGTCACAAGGTATCTCAATACCATCAGTGGCCAATTGTGTGCCAATATCACAACTACAACCAATTACTCCTAGGATATGCTTTGTTTTTATGTCCCACACAACTCTCTTCCATTTTGATGAAGGTTTAGGAACGAGTCCATATAGATATGGCAAAAGATTAAGCTACCTACAATGTGTTAGGATTCCATCTCGCCAAGACTTAAGTTCCATTGATTTAACCTTATTATAGTAGGATGCATTTTGATTCCAATATTAAACTCCTCAATTTTAGTCACAAAATAGACCAATCAAGAGACATAAGCCAACAAAGACTAATTATAACCCTTCTCCCCACACCCCCTCCCCTCCATCACCTCAAATTACTCAATCAAGACACCCCGCAAGAAAGATATGATTTGTGGCACTTTATATTTAGTATCATTACAGGTGCCACATGCCAACAACAACGAAGTGGACTTGATTTTGGTGCTTACAGATGCCAAATTTGGCCACAAGCTCAAAGTAAAAGTTTTACACAAAATGAGATTAATTTGATCATGCCATTGGAAAGTACATGGAATATTATGCACTTAAAAAAAACACTCAAAAATGTAATTGTAGGAGCAAGAACGGAGTCCCGGAAGTTCTCAAAATGAGAATGACTCAACAACACCTATGAGAATCTGCAATTTTTAGAAAAACTAGGCAGCAAAATCTAAAACCATTTGTACCACTACAAAGAGCACAAAATTCTACCTAAAATAAAAAAAAACTGCTCATAAAAAGGAGTATGTATGAGCAAGTTATCGATATTTTAAAATTTCTCTCCAAAATGAAAATTGCATTGGAGGCGGGGGGGAATCCCTAAGCTTTGTTGATGTTAGCAGTGAACCCGATTAAATTTGACGACCAAGTGGCCTTGACGACAAAATATGCTCTATAGCGCTAAAATATCTTGCACGGTCAAAGTATTTTGAGGAATCTTCGGGTTGGCGACGATGAGGGAATCTTCAGAGGGAATCTAGAATATTCCGAGGGTCAGCGGTGGATTCTTGCAAAAATGCTAGTGGAATATTCTGAAGCTTTCCTAGGTCTTTGGCTGACGGGTGCGAGCCACTAAATGTTTGCCACGTGGTTGCTTGGGACGAGAAGTAGCGTGCTGTGAGTACACGATATGTAATATCCCCCTTTCCTAGGCAATGGTCAAATGCAGTGGTTAGTCTACCAATTGGTCCCCGTAGGCTAACAAGTTGTTTAGGGGACTCCTTTGAGGGCGGATCTATGGCTTTTCAACAGACCCTTTGGTGCTTATTTCAGTACTCTTCAACTCAGTGTCCTAGTTTATTTGTGGTGTGCCTTCCGGAGGCCATTCTAGACACTTTGACCCGTACTTACTATTTATAGTAAGTCACTAATATGGTTAGTTGGCAGAGTTTTTGTAATGTCCCCTTCTAGCTAGTTATCTGCTCATCAGGAGATTAACCTATTATGCTGACCCTCGTAGGCTAATGATTTTGGATAGAGGGTCATTTGTGTTGGTTTGGGTCGATGGTTGGTAGTGTTTATCCTTGGAGCTTAGTGGCAGGGTGAATTTGGTGTTTGAGGTGATTCATTAAGTAATTATCTTCTATTTCACTCATTTGGCCTAGGGACTTCATGTATTTTATTTGGAGGGGGTCACTTTATTTTATTTGGCCACTATTCATTTATGAAGTAAAAATGTTATAACTTAAAGTGAATAGTGTTCACTTTAATGAATAGTGTTTTCAATGTTAATTTATAAAGCTCATGAGGAGAAGTTCGACCCATTGAAGAGATTGGTTATTTTTCTTCTTTGGCATGTGGAGCTTGGCTTGGAGGGAGAGGGAAACAAGGGTTTTCTGATTTCTGCACTTGGGTGAGCCTAGTGGGGCTTTGTTCTTTGTTTTGGGGCTGCTTGAGGGTGTGAAACACCACTTTAAGGTTGCTGGTCAGTTTTTGGATGCAAAATTTGGTGACATAAAGAGCTGTTTGCAGGTTATTTGGGCTAATTTTGGAGTGGTTTTGGCGGCTAAAGACTCCATCTTGGTTTGTGCAAGAGCTGTTTGCATTTGGGGAGTTTTTTGGGACTGATTTTGTGCTACAGCCAGTCGTCCCTCTTCAAGAGGGTTTTATCAACAAAAGAAAAAATACACCTCTTCTAAGAGGCTGCAATCTTACCTAAAAGGGGTGCCCTAGACAAAGGAAGCTTCCCATATTGGATTTGGGTGGGAGAAGTTCGGGTTTCAAGAGGAATCAACATTTCATTGGGGTTTGGTATTGTAGCAAGTTACTATTCATAGAGCTATATGGTTGTAAGTTAAAATATGGTATAAGATGTATTTAGTTTTAAATCTTATGTAAGTTTCCTATTGTATGTATCCTATCATGGAATGAAGATATCATATTTGCCTTCTAATTTGAGCAATTTACTCAAGGCTATCTCAGTAGTCTAGTTTATTGTAGTTTCAATTATATGTATATGCATTTTAGTACCATTTTAGCATTATTGGCTAACAAACTCGAAAAACGAAAAAATGAGAAATACAAACCAAACAAAATTAGACCGGAAATTGTGTGTAAGCATTCTGTCAAGAGGGGTGGAATACTACAGTTTCTATATTTGGTATGATGGTGCAATTATATCGTAGAGTTATATTGGTTAATATTAAACTTATGCATTAAATATAAATGATGTGAAATAATAAAGTTAAATTAAATAATTTAACTTTATGCGTTATTAATAAATTAAAAGGATTTAATATTGAAAAGGGGATATAAGTGATTTTTAAAGTATACTTTACAATATAAGTTAAAGTGCCATTTTTTGAAAGGGAGATATAAGTGACTTTTAAAGTATACTTTATATTATTAAGTTGTGCACCACAATTAAAAGAAATTAAAAGTAAATTGAATGAAATGAAATTTAAAAGTTGAATTTGAGGTGAAGTTTAAAAGGCCAATTTGGAGTTCATTTTATTCATTCATGAATATCATTTTTGTGTTGGAGAAAATTGGTGAAGAGCTTCAACAAGGGTTTGCTGGTTGAAAGCCATAGACTTTTTGAGGAAGACACCCCTCAGGAAGAATAGGTCGGTACAGGAGTGAAAGATCTCCCAAGCAAGCTTGTAGACAATTCCATTTGAGCTTCAACGAATTCAGGAAGATTTATCATTTAGGGTTTGAAGGATCAAACCAGAAATCTGAGGTATATTAATTAACTTACCAAAGCATGGGTGACTAGCATGAAGATTATATTGTTAGTCTTGACTGTGGCACCTAGATTGATAAAGGACCTTGCTGCTGGTTGTGGCCTTTGATTTTTGCCTACTGTGTATTTCATAGCTGCATGTTAGCACTTTTTGGAGGTCGTGGGAACAATTGCAGCCTTGGCGTGATGCATATAACACTCAGAAAATATTCTTTTGGCAGCTACAACTTGTATTATTACTTGGCATGAGCATATCTGTGCCTTTTGATCCCAGGTGCATTACATACCAGGTGTGGAGGGTGTCTCAGACCTTTGTTGTGTTGCTTTTTATCATTCTGAGCAGTTTCTGAGCAAGCTCAACCTCTTTCAGACCTTGGCAAACGTATGTCCAGGTTAGGGTATCAATGTATCTTTCATATTAATGACATTGCTGATTAGAAGTTCAAATACTACATGAAGCCCACGCAATACCACTGTATCAGTCATGGTTAATATGAAGTTGTGAGGAATGTATGACTGTAACTCAGATTGGCCTGCAATAGCATGCTTGTAATCTGCTCATTGCTATTATAAGTTGTATTTGCTGCTAATAATTAGAATTCTGTATCTATTGAGCCCTCACTGTTATATCATTTCTAAGTAATCAGAATACCCTAGCAGCCTCTCAATATTACCCAGATTAAACTTGTATCAGACTGTTGCCTTATTGTTGCGAATGGAATATTGAATGCCATGCTGTTATGAATGGAATGAAGCTAGAAATGAATATTAGATTTATATCTGCATTACATTTTGATTATCCTTGATTTATATTTATGCAAAGTATTGTGACAAGTTCGATAAAATAGAACATCTATAAAATTGAGAAATCACAATAGAGATTGTCCGTTTCGGGTGGGACATTACTACCTTGCGCAGCAGGGTACAACCCTGAAAGGGTCTGCAGAAAAAATATTCCTTTGTTTTTTTTTTAATTAATTAAATTTTTTACAAACAATAAAAAGGACTGCGATTTTTTTTTTTTGACAATTATTTTTTTTCACAGAAAAATATAATAATTTTTTATATTTTAAAAAATTCTTAGTAATTGTCACTATGGTGACCATATGGATGGCGAAGGAGGGCAATTTTTTTGCTCAGGCTTTGGGTTAAGTGTTCGGATTTTTGTGATTTGATAGTCGATCTTGGGGTTTTTGGGCCTCCTAGACGCAATGGTAGGGTCGGATTTGATCCAAAATGCTCCAAAATTGCAGCTACCTTTCAGATCTGGCAATCAGTCTTCAGCTTCAAAACCTCATAGATTTGGTTTCATATGTCCGATTTGGATGAAACAAAAGGCAAAACTGACTTTTTCGAACACCTTGATCTCAATGGTGAGCTCATATTTGCACCAACAAGTTTCGATTAAAACTTGCAATACAAAGCCACAAAGGGAAAACCCCCAAATCTAGTATTTCTTTCAAACTTTTTTGATCCTCCAGGTCATCATTTGATGCAAGAGAAGAGCATACTCAATTTTTTAAGATCCACCAAGATTTAGCCGAAGGCACCCAACTTGCTTTAATACCATGTTAGAATTGGCTATGGTGATAGTCTGCCAAGATCTAGAGGCCAAATGGAAAGCACAAATAGATGAATGTGCAATGCTCAATATTGCAATGGAATTGAGTATCCAAGAAAAATGATTTACAAATGAGAACCCCTTGGTTATATAGCCAAGGTGAGACATAGGATAAAACTAGATTATGACAACTGTCTTAATCCTATGTCATGTGATAACTTATCATAACTACCTAGGACACATGTTAAAATTCAAAAGATAAGATAAGATCTAATGACAACTAACACCTCCTAGAAAGATTCCCCCCTAGGACCTAAGTAAACATGTAAATAAGACCTACTAATGACTAGATAGGTAAAACACTTATTCACACCAACACTAAACCCTCATTTAAGGATGTTCCAAATGAATCAAATAATTTATCTTTAATGAAATGTGCCACTATTTCATGCCTTTGTGGAATTCTTTCCTCAATTTTAGGTGGTGGACAACAAAATGTATCATTGAATTTAATATTCATGGAAAAGTCGTTTTGTCGTAAAGATGACATTTTCAAGTGTTCCTTTATGTTGAACTCTAGATTATTAGATTTATTATGTTATGGGGATAATATCTGGTATGAGTTGTATCTATAACATTTTAGAATAGTGGACTATGATAAAATTTGATGTTTGTGTTTTGAGTAAACTTTGATGACTAAATTAATGAATATATTTGATGTCTAACAATAAATCTCAAAGAACTGACCCAACCTAAATTTTCATAAGCTTTCCAAAAATGTAAGTATTTTTTTTTTTCAAATTCCAGTTTTTGCAACTTCTAGCGCAAATTAGTTGAAAATCACAAAATTTGAATAACTTTCACAAAACATATCACTAAGCTTTGATTTTTCTACTGAAGCTTTATGATATGCATCACTCAAAATCCAGAAAAAAATCAGGTCTAAATTCATAGTGGTTTCAAAGTTATGGCATCAACAAAAATATTGGCCCAGATCGTAGCTTTGATACTACTTGCTATGATATTTCTTTGAAATATTTGTACAAATCACAAATATAGCAGACCACTTCGAGGGGGCGTTCTCCAATAATCAGATAATAATTTATGAATTCAATATTTGATGATATGATGGTTTGGGAGAAACATCTCCTCCTTTATAGGCTTAAATATGTAGGGACACACCCCTTCATTCTAATTAAGAGGGCTTAAGGTATTAATTATGACTAATGTTAAGGTTAAGCATGCCACAAGTGCGTATCGTGTATCCTTATTAAACTTAGGAATATATAATACATACTTAGGAATATATGATATAATTATCATAAAAGATCAATTTTTTGAGCATTTGAGAACTTGGAAAACGGAAAATCAGGGCTCTTTTGTTTAGCAGCCATTTTCAATTTTGTGTTTTATCTATTGTTAAGCTGATCTTGGGTGGGTTTTCGCTTTTAGGAAAGAGCCATTTTTTTTCTTGCATGAAATTTGGATGGCTAATAGTGTTTTGGGCATGGTTTTGTAGAATCCTCGACAAGTAGTCTTGGCCTACTCAAAAGCAGTCATGTTTCTAAAGGTTTGTGTGCAACTGGGTGCCTAGCATATGGATGAAGCCATGGTATCCTCTGTCTGTTTTCACAAGAGTGGTTCAGCTGATCTCATATTTTGAGGCATTTGCTTTGATTAAATAGAAGAGGAAAGGTGTAGTTGCAAGGACTTGGGTGCAAAAGCTTCTACTAGCAATCCTTGTTTTCAGTCTAGTGATATTAGGGCTTTATTTCTCTCCTTCACTCCCTTCTCTTCTTCATAGACTAATATGAAATCAATTGGACTTTATTAATTTATTCCTGTATTATGAAGTGCGCTCATTCTGATATTTCTATTGGCATAAGTGTATGAATGCATGTGCCTTAGGCTGTAGTTTGTTAGTGCTTTATTTGATTGTGATGATGTTTGGGTAATAATTTATTACGTTGAATTCCATGGTTCACATGTAATTTCCATTGAATTCTTCATTTTTTTCTAGATTTATGCTTCGTTTAAATGCTTATTTTGGCAAGATAGACAATGGTTCAATAACTAATGGTGGATGATTGTGCTAGGCTGGGCTTGTCACAACTCTCAACACCAGAACTACTGTATTTGGGGTCACTAATCCAAAGGGGCAGTATGATCCTTATCAATGTATTCACATTACTATATATCTTTATCTGAATTTTGTTTTCTTTGCTTTCAATACATGATACATCTCAAGTTTAGGAAACGTTTCAATCAAATTTTTCTTCACTGACTGAAAGGAATGGAAATATCACTTCTTACATAAAATATCAGTCATTTCTGCTTGTGTTCTTTTGGAACCAATTTACTAATGCCTGTTCCTCATTATCTCCAGCTCTCTCTGTTAATACCAGCCTTTCTGGTCCACTTCTCAGCAGATTTGATATAATTTTAGTTCTATTGGATACAAAGAAGCCAGACTGGGACAAAATTGTATCATCGCATATATTATCTGAGGTAGCCTGGATATATTATAATTTATAAGTGTAATATATGAAATGAATGCTTATTGACTAGACTATAGCAGAGTGTATTTCTAGTGAAGTCCTTGTTATAGTGTCTTTTAGAGACAGATCTATTTAGATTAAATATATTCTCCATTAAGACACTTAATATCTGATTTAACACTGTTCTCTGTTATATCCAGCATGAACAGAAGGAGAAAGTTAGTGCAAATGATGACTTAAAGGGGTTGTGGACCTTGCTTATGTTAAGAAGGTACAGGTGTAATAGAAATCATGTATTACTATTTTAAATGTATTGTTATTTTTAATCAGAATTCTTAATATCTTAATAGTTATATAGTAATGCATAATTAACTATCAGTAAAGCAGTATAGCTTACTAGCTTTTATTGTTATGACCTAAATGGAAATATTATAAGGTTCTGTGTAATTATAGTACCTGAAACTGTTCATTGTAGAGTTAAGAATTTTGAATCTTCTATGATTGTTTACATTCTGTTAACCCATTGGGGGTATTGGGAGAAAAATGATTCTTTAAGAAGCTTGCTCATAAATTCTTATAATTAATAATACAACTGGTATGAACATTTTAAATACATCTAGTCTGGAGCTATTTTATTTACTTACAGTTATTTTATTTTACTCTAGAGTTATTTTATTTACTACATGGACACAAATTTTCTTTTTATTTAAGAATTTTTTCTTTTTGAAAAAGTATTTTACTTTTGTGTGTAAGTTTTAATTTTACTTTTGAAAAAGCCACCATTCATTACTTTGGTAATTCTTTTGTTTTATATACTTATATTTAACTTTTTAAATTTATGTTTATTATTTAATATTAATTATAATTGTTGTCAAATTTAAGTTAAGAGGTTTTTATGAACATAGTCACAACATGAGATTCCTTGCTGCCACCGTAGAATGTGCCTCATGATTAGATGATGTGAAGGATAGTGATCATATTGGCTCCTAGTTAGGTTTTTTGTTCTTGAATGGAATTATAGCTTTGGATATGATATCCAACAAATTTGAAATATCAAAAGATTAACACAAGTAATATTCATAAATGTAGAAAAGACTATAAATTAGCATAACGAAAAAGCAAGCATTGAATCTTCAATTTTATGAAACAACTTGCATAATAATAATATAATCTGAAATATGTTGCAAATAATTGATAATAATATGCTACTTCGAGGGGGATACCTTCAATAGTCTTCAATAAGAACACAATACTCCACATGATGATAATAACCTGCCTATGCCTCCTATATATACCATACTTATCCTTAGGATATCACCCATGCCAACCTAGACAACCCTATATAAGCCTGATGCCAACCTAAATAACTAAATAACAATATAATAATGATAATGTGACTTAATTAAGAGTTAAGGTAGCTAGAAGCCGACTACTCATAACACTATACACACTATAGGGGTAGGGGTATAACATTGCCCTCCTCTTTACTAAAGCATTGCCCGCAATGCTAACTTTTTCTTTTTATTCTTCTTCATCTCCTTTTTTACTTCCGCTTCTTCGTATTCCTACTCTTGTTCTTGTCTTCTACTTCTTGTTCTTTTTCTTTTTCTTCTTTTTTGTGGCTACTTTTTGTTGTGAAGAAGTTTTAGAAATATAATTTCACAATAAATCACACAAATGAAGTCAAAATATTTTAATTTTTTCTCTTTTAACTTTCTCAAATCTAGTTCGCAATTACCCAAAAAAAATACCCAATAAATTAGCAGATTTCTAGCCTTGAGAGTGAAGTTATTGGAAACCCTAATTTTACAATGTCGCTCAATTATGCTCCAATTCCTTTCAAATTTGGACTGTAAGCTCCTATTGTACAGCCTAAAAAAACCCACTGTAAATTAGAAATTTATTCTTTAGGATTTTGGAGATATTCACTTTCCAAATAAATTGTCTAGAAACCCTAGTTCTGCAGCAAATCAATCAATTCCGCTCCATATCCTCTAAAACCAGGCCTGTAGCTGCTTGAATATGTTCTTCAAAAGCCCTTTAAAAACCAAACAAAAATTTGCCAAAATATAGGAGATATGCATTTCACAAAATGACCTCCAAATTTGAAAAAAATGCCTTGTCGTCACGATGCTACGACTTGTTATGAAACAACTTGCACAATAATAATATAATCTGAAATATGTTGCAAAAATTTGATAATAATATGCCACTTCGAGGGGGCAACCTCTTAATCCACTTCGAGGGGGATACCTCGAATAGTGTTCCATATGAACACAATACTCCACATCATGATAATAACCTACCTATACCTGCTATATATACCATACTTACGCCTAGGATATCACTCAAGCTGACCTAGATAACCCTATATAAGCCTTAGGCCAACCTAAATAATTAAATAACAATATAATAATGATAATATGACTTTAGAGTTAAGGTAGCCGCAAGCTGACTACTCATAACATAATACACACTATAGGGGTAGGGGTATAACATTCAAAATGTACATTGAACAATGATTAAGTGAATTTTTACTCAATGTTTATTTTGATAATCAGAAACGCTTGTTTAATGGATCAGAAAAATTGCTTCTTGGCAAGTATTTTACTTGGGGTTGTTTTTTAATTCTAAATGCTGGATTAGCCAGAGATAGCTGAAATGTTGAAGGAAACCACATGGAAATAACACAGAAATCTTTCCAACATGAAAACATTTCCTCAATGTTTCCATTTGAAAAATTTGCTGCTTAGCTTTACAGTGAAGCTTTCTGTAAATTACTGTAACTTAAGGTGAAGACATTAAGATATTGGTGGTCATGGAGAGGACGAATAAAGTTTGTTGATAATCAGATTAGAAGTTGGTTGACAGTCATGGTTAACCTGATTGACAATCATGGTTGTATGAAATATTCTCAATAGTTTAAAGAGGCAATAAACTAGATGGAACTGCCTTAATCATTTTGATTTCCTGAAATATCGTAGCTGAATAGATTTTTACATTAAATCCTAGACAAGCCCTTGTTTATTGGGGTACAAACAGGGTCATGGGTTTATTTTAGATCGTTGGTCCTTGTAGTTTGGGGAGGACAATTAAAGCTGGTCAATAATCAGGCATGAAGTCAGTAGACAATCAATGTTGTAACAAGTATTTTAAATAGTTTAAAAAGGAAATTGACTATATGTGTAATTGCTTTAGTCATTCTAATTTCATGAAAATAACACATATAGAGAGGCTAAGGTAAATCCATATGCTAATAATATGAGCAATTGGAATTCTTACCTTAAGGACCTCTATGTATCTCCTCAATCCTTTAAAAACACCCAATTCATTCAACCCACATTGAGGTTTTCTTCAATGAGGATATAGAACTTAGTCATTAATCAGCTTACAAAATGTGGACGCCACTAAAAGATATTGAGCCAATAGCTTTGGAGTATAATCTTTCGAGCCAAGTTCTCATGCAAGTCTTTGTTAGCATTTTAATTTGTCCCATTTAGGGCAACCAAAATGAAATGATATTAAGGATACACCTTTCTTGAAATTGTAAGGAGAAGATCCCTTGTAAACAAACTAAACCCTAGAACTTTAAACAATGTAAACAACTCGTTGTTTTGGTTCTTGGGTACAAGCATAAGGCTTATTAGCACTTCTACAGAAGACATGTTTTAAAAAAATCTTTTATCTTAAAGAAAACAGCTGACAAATGATCACCCTTCCTAGCTAAACACAGACTAAAAAGTGAGGACAACACAAATATTGAATTGGACTAAACACATACAAGATATTATCAAATGAATAAGGAGATTTGCACACAAAGCTACAAAACCAAAAATACATAATTACTGCAATACAAAGCCTACAGTAACTATCAAACAGCATTCAGCTTACTGATGAGCTGTACAAATGTATATTGATGTACATCCTTTTGCATCCCGAAAACACACTTTCTGAATTTGAAAACCAACCAAACAAACCTCTTTTCCATAAATATATCTATGAAGTGAATTCTTTTTATATTATGATAATTGTAAATTAATTGATTGCTTTTTAAATAGAATATGGTAGAATGGGCTAATAATCTGGAAATGGTTTGCTTAAGTTGCTTTGTACATTGCCATTGTGTGCTTCTAAAGGTTCAAAAAAAGCAATTTTGATGCACGAAACAAATATTCAGCTATGACAGTTTGTTTTGCTGCATGAGCTAGTGGCTTGTTGAACAAGCTAAAAACCTTGTTGTGCGAGCCAATTTTGGTATGCAAGACGCCATATTTGTTATGCAAGACAATTCCATCATGCAAGGTAGTTGTAGTGCTGTATTTTTTTGAACGCCAATTTTTTCCACAAGGTAACCACTTTGTTGAGCTAAAGGTCATGAATTCTATCTATAACAATGACATTTTGTTGTACCCAACTTGAAACTTGGTAATTGTATTACATGATAATGCTTGTTTTGATTAGAGGGTAAAAAACGGGTTTTGATGGGGCTCAGAACCCAGTACAAAGGAAGACAAGCTGCCCAAAAGATAAACCAAAGACCAACAATAGCTCTGCAACATCCGCAAAAGATAAACAGGACTACACACACTGCATCTTACAGAAAATCAAGGGCCAAAGACCCTTGAACCAACTGGTTTTTAATCGGGACCAGAAACCCTTTTAGTTATACAAAGAACCCGCTTGCATCTGCTAGGCATCAGCAAACCAGCTGCTCATGGAAAACACTTTTGAGCCAAGAAAGATAATCATCACTAAATGAGCAAAGACCACACTGGTAAGAACCACCAGTAAGACCAAACACCCCACCTCAATAGAGACAATTTGATCCACCACAGAAAACTGCAATAAGTCAGCTTCCTTGCAGCTCAGATTCACCTAGTAACAGGAAACCAACTCCAGCTCCACCTCTAAAAGAGTGAGCTCCCCTCTATTGGAGAGGAAGAAACGATCATTAAAGCCACTGCACCTTGACATCACCAGCACCCTCAACCTCCACCTCCATAGGAGAACTGCCCACCTCAATAAGAACAACTGCTGAGGGGGGACCACCTGCATAGGACCAAAGGAGAAATCCGACATAGTAGCCAAGCAAACAACTGTAGCCTCCTTTGGAAAGCCCTGCACCAGGAGCAAAAACATATGGGATCTAGGATTAAGACTTGAAAACCACCCAGCTAAGAGAACAAGGCCACCAAAGATCTGAATAGAGTCCAAAACAACATGACCCTTCAGCCAACAAGTCATCAACAGAGAAGACCCCACAACACACACCTCAGCCAGGGAAACCTTCATTAGCAACCACAAGCCCAAAGCAACCAACTCCATCACCACCTCTAACAGAACAAAGATTCCATCGGACGTAGGAAAAGCACCTCTAACCAAAGACAACAACTGGGAAAACAAAAGAACATTCATCCCAAAATCAAGGGAAACAAACATAAATATCAGCTCCATAAGAAACTTGATGGAATCCACAGCAAGACAGGGCAGAGACAACCTTCCCCAAACCAACAAAACCACACCGACAACCCCCAAGCCCAGAAACAAAGACCCCGAAGGGTACAAAAACAAACAAGCAACCCACAAGCCAACAAAGAGAACAAGGAAGAGATGAAAGACAACAAAAAGGAAGCTAGAAGCAGAGCAAGCCAACAAAAGGAACCCCCAAGCCTCCCTATTACGCCGAATAGGGAAAAAAACAAAACCAGTCAACAACCAAACTTCCAAAAAGCAGCCAAAACACTCCCACATCACCTACAAAGAGAGCTACCAGAAAACAACAAAGAGCCACCAAGAAGGCAGCAGGAAGAAGCGAAGGAAGAATAAGGAAAACCAAGAAACAGAACAAGGCAACACTAAGAAACCCCAAGCCCTCCAACTACATCGAGTTGGAGCAAAAATAAGCTCATTCTGCAACTAGTCATCCTTAGAAAGTCCACCACACACCCACTACCTAGAAGGCAGCCAAAAAGAGAGCACCAGATGCCACACATCAACTAGATCAATGCCAACATCATTGACCACAACCCAAGCAAGAAGAACGACCATCCTCCAAACAGAAGACCACTATTCACAACTAGGAACAACCGCCCACTCCACAAGAGGATAACCAGAGGCAACCAAAACACGCCAAGAGCAAGAACCCCCAAAAAAATACCACCAGCCACATAGCCAGAAGGGGCAAAGGGAGACCAAGAGGAACCAAGTAGACCAATCCACCTTAGAGAGCCCTAAGCACACCCACACCATGTGTGAGGCTAGCAACAACCACAGAACACCAGGCAGACAAAGCCAGATCAAGAAGAGAACACCAAGCTGCCACAACAAACACCACAGCCTAAGGAGCAAAGAAGAAGCTCCATAATAGACCGCATCCCACAACAAAGTAAAATAGATCTCCAAGACCCCCACAGCCAACAGCACAAACATTCTCATGAAGCCTCCATAGGAAAAAATAGAGAACAACTCAAAAAAGAGCCGCAAAAGAGAGCATCCAACCTTCCCTGTAGGAACCACAACCCACAGCGAAACTTGAACTCCATCCGCATTTGCAGGATCTCCATCCGTCTCTACCGATTCCTCCTCACCCTCAGAGGAATTCAAATTCCTTTTGCGCGCCTTTCCTCTCACGCTCCCGCTCGCACTCATCGCATCATGAAGACATTGTGTAGAATGTTACATGATAATGCTTGTTTCTGTTGCTTATTTATGGATTAATTGTGTCAAGTATAAATCCATATTAATAGTCTTTTTTGGTCAAGTGGCAAGGTTGTCATGTCAATGTGTAATGTCCCCTTTCGAGGAGTAGTTGGAGTTGATCAGTTAGCCTATTTTATTCTTGTAGGCTAAAGTCAAGCAATAAGGGAATAAAGTAAATTAATTATTTTAAGTCGTCAAATAAAGTAGCATTCTACTGATAACTTATTTTAATTAATTTACTAAAGTGACTAAAGTGAAAATTATAAGAAATATTAAAAGGGTCACTTTATTATTTGAGCTCAATGAATTTTTAAGCGGCGGGAATTTGGAAAGGTCTTCGGGAAAGTTCATTGGGTTTAATAAAAGAAGATTTTGGAGCTCATTTGGGTTATGCTTGATAATCTTTTCTATTGTGAATTTTGGAGAGGTTCTTGTGGAGCAAACCCTTGCATGGAAACCTAAGGGAAATCAGTTTCAGTAGTGGAAGATCTACTGTAGTTGGTTACAAGGCAAAGTCACACAAATTTCACATTTGCATTCATCATCTAGACATTTTTGAAATTTGCCAAGTCTTTTCCCAAGGCAAATTTTTGAGATATATTGAGTTATATGTAAAGGAAGAAATGAAGTGATATCTTTCTTATATTAGCTGTAGTTAACACAGCTTATTCTGTTCATAGTTGATAGTGTTAGAAATTAGTGCTTAACAAAAAATAGTTAAATAAATAAATTAACATGCTATTGTTAATTTAATAAATAAAACTGGTTTTGGAAGTTACATTCTCGTAATTAATTTCATACGGGAAAAATGGCTTTATGATGCCAATACTATGTAATAGATTTTTAGTATAATGTGAATGATAGAATTTTAATTTGAGTGTTATCTCAAATTTTATCTTTCATTTCAATATGGTATCAGAGCAGGTTTCTTTTGGGACCTCTCTCTAATCACTCTCTGTTCATTTGTTTTTCTCTCACATCAATGTTTACAATGGTACTGCAGTGAAGACCACATGCAACTGCCATTGTTTTCTACCATTCTTGCATTCGTCAACAAGTGAGCAATGTAGACCATGTGCAAAAACCTTTTTGACTACATTATTTATCTACATTTCTTCTCTATCTCTCTGTTGTGTTCATTCTTGCCATTGTTTTACACATCACTCTGTTCACTATTGCCATTCCAAAAATTTAAAATTTAAGGTTTATATTTCCCCCAATCTGTTGTTGAAGTGTGTGTGGAGGCGACATTCATTCTTGTAGATCATTCTCATTCCATCCGCTATGCCAACCTGATATCGGAACACTCCAGAACAGCTAAGTATGGTGATGGGATCAAATACTACGATGTGAAAGAAGGGAAGGGACTTGAAGCCAAGAAAGGGTCAATTGTGTTGGTGCACTTTGATTGTGTATATCGAGGTCTCACTGTTGTCTCTAGTCGTGAACCCAAACTTTTGGTTGGAAATCGACCGATTGCTCAGCCATATGTATTTATTGTTGGAGCAACTCCAAGAAAAGAACGGAAACGTGATCTTGTAGACAATCCAAATGGTCTTTTCAAGCAGCACCAAAACGACCAACAACTTTATATACAATAATTGAAGGCATGCATGTAGGAGGGTAGCGAATTGTGATGGTAAAAGGAGCATGAACGAAATTTCGCCAAACGGAACCTTTGAACTAAATGTGGGGCTTTTAGAAGTAAAGTTTCCCACTCTGGCAAAGTAATCAATCCATTTCAGTGATTTTAATTTGATTATTAGGGTTTGATACTTTTCATGTATCCCTTAACATCCATTGCTCCATAGAGATGTTTGTATATATGCAGAGATTCAGGTATTTGACAGGTGTTGCCACTCTCAAATTTTGCAAATTTGAAGTGCCCATTTCGAGAAATTTGCCTCTACACTTTTTGAAGTGCACCCGAGGAGTCAGTCTGAGTGACCCACTTTGGAGAATCAGAACTTGAGGCATGTTGTTTTCCAAGCAAGACCCATTTGCAGATGTATTTGATTGACATATGTGAGCGTGCGTGTCATTTTTCAGCTTCCCACAATAAGTTCTGTCAAGGTTTTGAAAAGTGAAGCTGGAGGGTTTTTGCACTGTTCTGTTGTTGCAGATTTGTTAGTTTGCGAAACGGCCTCCTATTTGAGCTTGGATTTCGCAATTAGTTGACTGTTATGTCAAAATGAATGTTGTTTTGTGTTCTCCATACCTAAATGATCTCAGATGTAAGCTTGCAGAGTTTCATGATCTGATTTGCTATTTTTAGCAGATCGAAACCAAGCGTTGTTTGCTCAATTTCACATCTGCATTACTGACAACTTTTCTGACTGGTCAAATTTGGTCGTTAATATCTTTTGATCAAAGATGATTCATGGAAATTCCTTTTGCACACTTGCTCAAGGTACCTAAATGAACTTATATGTCTGATGACAGTTCGCCAGGAGTTGATTTGCTATTCTTTCAAATTGGCAGTGGAGTAAGTTTTAATTGTTTAAGAATAGCCGTTGTTCCAAAAAAGTTTAGTTGAGCAAATTTTCCGAGTAATATCTTTCACCTCGTGATTGATTTCTTTGAGCCATTTGCTGCACTGCATTTTTGGGTCATATGTCTACATGTCTGCTCAGCTTCGAGGTCTCAACATGAGTTCAGATGGGTTAATTAATTGTTTTTTGATCGCGACAGGGCTAGAACTGGTGTTCCGAAAATTTTCAAGTTTTGCATATCTAAAGACAACCCATTTCTTGTTTTGGTTTGAAACATCTCCAGATCCATTTTCATTAAAAACAGAGGTCATATGATGCATTATTTTAATGCACTTTAGTTGCGGCAAAGACGTTCTGAAGGCCAGTTTACAAAGGAGGTACTTGAAATATTTTGGCGATGTGAATTTTGAGGAAATGGGTTTCCTCTAAATAAATTATAAAGTCCCTATGCAAATTTTTGCGGCTCTAAATGTCACAGTTTGTCCGCAATAAATTTTCCCTATTTGGGCCGTAGTCGAAATTAAAATTTGCATTATTTCCTAATGTCCAAATTGCACATATTTAAAATATCTTACATATTTTAAATATTATAAAAGGAAAAGTGCACGGGAATAAACAAGAATTAGGGCAAGCTAAATATATTCAATACTTTATAAAATTAATTTTCCTGTGCACAATTAAAATAAGGTTTTGCAGAAGCTTGCGAGGTGTGCGGGTGAATGCTGGGAGGATGATGGTGATCTATAATCTCCATTGTAATGAAGATTGAGTTGTTTTCTTCTCCATCAGGTTCTTTTGAGTGGGCAGATTCAATAATTACTGTTGCAGGAGGTTTTCACGTTTTTGAGTTACCTGACATTTTTTGGAGGTCCATTTGAGCTAAAATTTGCTGTTTAATGCTTTAAATTCATCCCCTAACCATTCTTAATGCTTGGATGGGGATTTTAAGAATGTTTGAGATGATTTCCGGGTGCCTGCAGCCATTAAAACGCCCTTGCATTGTCAAAAACGACTCACTGTATCACCATTTTTGAGTAGCTTGTATTGCAGGGAATGTACCAAAATTGCTAGAGGAGGACGCCATCACTTGTCACCTAAAATGGATTTGTGAAATGGCTGCCATGACTCACGGTGAAATAATTGCAGAGCACAAATGAATGAGTTGCAACAGGAGTGAGAAAATGAATTAGGGCAACAAACAAATAAAGGCTGAAGCAAATCTAATGGTGGAGATAAGGAGGTCATATGCAGCAAAATTTGGACTGTTGCCTGCCATATCGCAATCAAGAATTGCCTGAGGATTATTGATTGCGATGGCACAAGAGATGAGGAAATAGTATATAAAATTCCTGAAGTTCGGTCAAACAATATTAAATTGGGCGCCTCCAATTTAATATTAAACTTGCCTTTTCAATGGGAAACAAATGGAAGGATCGACGGTTAGCAAAGAGGGTTGGCTCCAGCCGAATCTTGACCGTTGCTCGCCATATCGCAATCAGGAATTGTCCAAGGATTAATGATTGCGATGGCACAGGGAGATGAAGAGAAGAAGATTAAAACATTTAATATTAAATATTTTGGCTATAGTTTGGTCAAATGTATTAAATGGAGGGGCCCATTCATTTTTCTCTTGGTTGTTGAGTTATTTTTTCTTAAGTGAAAAGGGATGAATGAAAATCTAACGGTGGAAAAGTCCGATGAAATGCAGCAAAATAGTGACCGTTGCCCGCCATATCGCAATCCAAAAGTAAGCCCAGAATTTTGATTGCGAGATTGCGGGGAGAGGTGTGTGGGCCCGAGACTTGTTGTATTGCATTATTTTTAAATATTGCAAAGTGCAGTGTTTAATTGGGTAAAATGGGAGCTTCCAAATTAATATTATATTTGTTTTCCATGGGAGAGGAATATGACGTGGGTCTCAAAGTGAATTTTAAAGTGGCACGGGTATTCCAAGGTGCCAGGGGTGAAATTTTTATGGGAATTTCCATTTACTTTTGGAGGTGAATTTTTAGAAAAAGATATTTTATTAGAGGGGATTAAATGTGGGGAAATTTTGAAACTGCCCGACATTGTTTTATTAAATTAAATATTTAAATGGAGGTTGGGGCCTGTTTTATTTTCTCGGGTGAAACTTGTTACTGTGCTGGGGTGACATGTAAAAGCTAATGCTGAGTTTTTTGTAATTGCTCGAAGGAGTATTTTCAAATACTTTGCATGAACATTGAAGTAAAATGAAATATTTTACTTATTGATGGTAAGTGAAATAAAAAACAACAGTAACATACATAGTAAAATACAACAAAAGAAAAAACAGAAAATAGAGAGCAGAAAATGGATTTTTCATGGGGAGAGAATTTTTTTCAAGCTACAGAATCCGTTTATTGCAATGAGTGAAGAGTGGACACATGGCATGTTTATGTTGAAGAACAAATTGGGCACATGCTGTTTTGAAAGCAGAATCAAGTTTGTTACAGGGAAATGGAGAGAATATTTGGCAGATCACTGTTCAACGGTGGAGATGTTTCCAGATGGCTGTTCCTGTTCGGATTTAGGGTTTCTTCTGGAATCTCTTCTCCTCTTCTTATTCTTTTCTTCTCTCATTGTAAAAGGTGGGCAAGTTAGCAAGTTAGCTAGTGGAAATTTTGGTGTGGAGCTGCATTTCAAATTGTAAAATCTGTAGTTGCAGAGGCAATGCAAGTGGGTTTTGTGTCATTTTGTTGTAGGATTTGAGTTTATTGGGATTTAGTGTTTCATAATAGTACTGGCATTTGAGTTTAATTGACAAATCCAGGCTCATGTCTCTCCTATGTGCAAATATATTCAAATTTTGAATGAAGTAATCAAGGGTTATTCTTTTCTTCTCACTGTTGTGGTGTGTGCAATTCTAGTTTTAGCATTAATTGAAAGAATTAATTAAATTGCTTAAATGATATTGCAGATTGATATGTTTTGTACAAGGATTGGGTAAGAAGTATTGAGCTGAGGTACAAATTGGTGATACTGTAAGGCAGTATAATCAGAGATATTACATGCTATGTGTTAAAATCTGCTATGAACCATTAGGTGTTGATGAATTTGACTCCCCCAATGGATATGGCACTGGTCTGATTTGCTTTTGTTCTTTGTGATGCAGTGTTTTTTTTGTTTTCACCTGGGGCTTGCTACCACAAATTTTAAACATAATGATCATCCTTCACCATGAAACTGTGTTATAACCATCTCATGCTCCAAGTGGTTGATATTATTGATGAACGACCAATTCATTTCAGTTCTATCCCATTCTGTTGAGCTATTAAGTGAGATTATCTATTTTTTTGAAGTTAATGATTGTTTATGATTTTTGTTGCAGAAGTTGTAAACTCATTATAGGGATCACCCTCCCGGGTCTTGCAGAGCCCAAAGTGTAGGAGGTTATTGTTAAAAAATCCTCGTCAGTTGGTCCAGGTCCTCCGAGTTGCCCTTGATTGGAATTTGACAATTGCATAGGTAGATAAGGAGACAAACCTGGTTTACAAGAAAAACACCAACAAAATGGCGACTCTATTGGGGATGAACTCAAAAGTTTTGGTTGCAGATGGTGCTGCTATACAATCATAAAAGTTATGAATTATTCTTGTAACTGTTGCTGAAAATTATTTCTGCGTTATAGAGTCATGAGCTTGATAGGTCCTTTCTCCTTGTTGGTTGAGTCAATTCTCATGAATGTTGCCAGAGAGTCTGTTGTAATTCATCTTTCAATGTAATTTTGTTAAGATTTGTCCATACTTCATGCTTATTTCATAACACCTCACAAGTTGTGAGTGGCGACTCTGAGATCTATGCACTTGTGTGCATTATTTGAGAAGAACTGGGAAAGAACCCAAAAGATTTGCAGTAGAGATGAAGCAGATTCGAGCTCTTGTGATGAAGTACGTTGACAAGTTGAGGAAGGAATCCATATGATGTCATATTGTTGGATTTGAAGGTGTTGCAGTACTTATGCAAGTTTTTAATGAATTTGACCTGTGAAGAATTTCCAATTGTTCAAAATTTTGTCCTCTGCAAAGAGGTCGCGACTCTACCAAAGAACTTAATGAAGATGTGAATACGGTTCAAAATCTACAAATATTTCCAATCAAAAGAACCATTTGCAGTTGCTGCAACAGTTCCAGGTATTTTTCACTCTTGGTTTTCAAGAAATTGTGTATTGAAACCATATGTGAACGTTTTAGGAAAAATTTGGTTCCCTATTTGATGAATCTGCATTATGAAAGGGAACAACAACAGTATTTCTTTCCATACTTCTAAAATGTAATGTGTAACATGAATAGAGAAGTATGTTTATTGTGAGTTATGTCTTTGAGAAATCTTAAGGCATAGGTATTCAATCAATGTTTTGGAGTGATGGTTGATTTTGTAAATGATGTAACTGATAACCATGTACGAAGTTGATAGTGATTGAATTTGTATACAAGAGGGTTTCCTTGTGAAATGGAAAGTAAAAGTATACAGGGAAAACAAGTTATCCCAAGCCCTCAAAGGGATTTTTCTATTAAAAGGTATATGCCATTGGTATTCAGTGGTATTGGAGGTTTCCCGAACCTAATCCCTAAAGATGTTAGAAAGAATTTGCCCATATTCATTTGGCAAAGTTCAAAATCAGCCTCTAGGCATCTAAAAAAATTCATGGATGTGATGGTGGATTATGAGGTAAATCATGAGGATGTTGTTATGAAACTGTTTGTTCAATCCTTGAAGGATGATGCTAGGGATTGGTTTGCATATTTACCGTCATATTCTATAGCCTCTTGGAATCAGTTTATGAAAGCTTTTGTTGAGCAATTTGGTGAAAGGGTGAATCCAAGTGAGGCAAGGAAAAACTTTTTGGAGATCCATATAAGTGAAAATGAGTTGGTCCCTGTTTTCAATCTCTGATTTGCGAAGACAATAAGAGAGATCCCAGAGTATGTAAGACCGAATGATGTTGAATGCTTGGTCGTGTATCTTAGTGCATTTGACAGTAAGATGGGATTCTTGTTAAGGGATAAAGAGCCTGCAACTTTACTTCAGGCATATCAAACTGCCATGGACATTGAGAACAATTTAAAATACTCTATGACGAAAGGGTGTCTAGCTACAAGTGTTGGTTACCCAAGAACAACTCATGATTGTGGAATTCAAAGACTAGGTAATGGAAATGATTGTCAAGCTAACAATGCCTCTGCTGTTGTAATTTCTTCATCATCAAAATATGAAAATCATAGTGAGCTCCAAGTTGAATGTCGACAGAATTTGGGCATTGTTGATAAAAAGTCTTTTATACAAGAGTTGTATGAATTGAGAAGACATGAAGGAGTGAATGAGATATAGAGTGCTATTTCATGTCATGTTGTGACCAGCAATTACAAGACATGTGTTGCTGATATTTCATTAGAAAATAGTGACTCTAGTAGTGAAAGTGCAGCCCCAAGCTGTTGTTATGAGGATTTTTCTTGTGAAGAAAGTCATGATGGGGTTGGTAGTTCTCATTGCTTCTCTAAAGATTATGATTGCTTTTCTGAAAGTGGTGTTGAAGCATTTTACTCATTCAAAGAATGCAACAATATAAATGTTCATAAAGTCATTTATCCACAAGTGAAAGAACAAGGAACATGCGAAGAATATACCGAATGTAATTTGGGTTCAAACTCAGAAGAGCATGTTCACTGTGAGAGTGATGCGGAATTTGAGGACAAACATGTGTGTGACCAGCTTGTTGATTCAAAACATAATGTTGAATATGTTGAAAGTGCTAATGAGTGTGCTTGCGCTCCTGCTCTTCATGTCTGTTTGAATGAAGCAAAGATGGAAAAAATTATGATGCATGATGAGCATGATGATAAAATAATGGACTCATCAAGTAAGCATATGGATTTTGAATCAGGGTCATTACCCATTGATGATATTGAAAGGCTTGCTGACTTATGTGACAGTAAGGTTCTTGATTTTGTTAATTTGGCAAATGTTGTCAATCCATGTGTGGAGCAGCCAGACAGTGACAATGATGGTGAATCTCATGTTGATGAATGTGAGGCTAAGCGTAATTACATTTTGTTTGATGCTCCTGATTTTCAGAATGCGCACATGGAAATGTTGTCACCACATGTGAAAAGCATTGATGTGAAAGAAACTGAGGATCTTAGTTTCATTGCTAATCAGGAAATTTTGGTTGGCTATGAGTCTTTCACTTTTGGATCAACAAACATACTTGCTGGTGTTGTATATGAGGTTATTAGTTCACAGGGTTGTCTTCCTGATTTCTTTGTTGATGATGATTTGTTTAAGCCTTCGCTTGAGGTATTTAGTTTTGAAAGAAATGATGATGTGAAAACTGAATCCGAATATTTTTTCAAGCTTGAGATGAATGTGTTTACTCATTCCTTGGATATTAATGATGCATGTGATTCTCATTTCCATGATACCAAGATGTGTTCCTATGTGCCTGAACCGAAGTGTCAAAGGATGAGCCAAGGTTGCAGTGATCAGCACAAGGATGTTCCTGAGTGTGCATCTTTTATCTTTGACATGTGCCAAGATGATTTGCAGGGAACACACCAAATTGTTTATGAGAATTTTCAGTTTGATTTGCAAGTTGACTTGGATCTACAAATTGATGATCAAATTGAGCCTAATAGTTCTAGCCATACAACAGAATGTGAGTGCTATTTTTGTCAGCTGGAAGGAATTTCCATAGAATGTGGCAATGTGCAAGATATGGAGGCATGTTCTTTTCTGCCTAAGAATGATCCATGTGATAAATGTAATAGGTTGTTGCCACATGATAATCAGTATTTTGAGAGTATGCCTGACTTTCAGATGCACAGTGATTGTGAACATGTTGATAATGTTGTGAATGATTGCCTGTTGGGAGGTACCAGCATGTTTAGTTAGGCAGAGGGTTGTGATCAAGCTGTGTTTTCATATGGTCTTGATCCCTATTTTCAAATCATGCCACTTGATGAAAAGTCAAAAAATGAAGAATGTGGCAATGGTATGACTCTTCTGATCTGGTTGCCATATAATAAAGTTGAACATAGAGAAAGTTTCTATTTGCCCAAAGGTAGCATAACACTTGTGTTTGCAAAAGTGCAATTGTTCATGTTATTACAGTTTGACAAGTGCAAGCATGAGTTGAGGGGGATCAACTCTTTTTACAAAATTGTATTTGGCAAAGGTAAATGCTGATTCCCATTTTTCATTTGGTGACCTGGGGTCATCAGATGAAGTTGGAAAATGAAAGTTGAATCGGGGAGCAGTTTGAAGGCACTTGATAGAATCAAAATTTGGTCTACTCTCCCCAGAGATTTGGAATCTTGCTATGCCCACAGGGGGCATACATCCCCAGACGGAGCCACTGTTGGCACTCTCAAATTTTGCAAATTTGAGGTGCCCATTTCGAGAAATTTGCCTCTACACTTTTTGAAGTGCACCTGAGGGGTCAGTCTGAGTGACCCACTTTGGAGAATCAGAACTTGAGGCATGTTTTCCAAGCAAGACCCATTTGCAGACGTATTTGATTGACATATGTGAACGTGCGTGTCAATTTTCAGCTTCCCATGATAGGTTCTGTCAGGGTTTTGAAAAGTGAAGTTGGAGGGTTTTTGCATTGTTCTGTTGTTGCAAATTTGTTAGTTTGTGAAACGGCCTCCTGTTTGAGCTTGGATTTCGCAACCAGTTGACTGTTATGTCAAAATGAACGTTGTTCTGTGTTCTCCATACCTAAATGATCTCAGATGTCAGTTTGCAGAGCTTCATGATCTGATTTGCTATTTTTAGCAGATCGAAACCAAGCGTTGTTTGCTCAGTTTCACATCTGCATTCTTGACAACTTTTTTGACTGGTCAACTTTGGTCGTTAATATCTTTTGATCAAAGATGATTCATGGAAATTCCTTTTGCACACTTGCTCAGGGTACCTAAATGAACTTATGTGTCTGATGACAGTTCGCCAGGAGTTGATTTGCTATTCTTTCAAATTGGCAGTGGAGTAAGTTTTAATTGTTTCAGAATAGTCGTTGTTTCAGAAAAGTTCAGCTGAGCAACTTTTCCGATTAATATCTTTCACCTCATGATTGATTTCTCTGAGCCGTTTGCTGCACTGCATTTTTGGGTCATATGTCTACATGTCTGCTCAACTTCAGGGTCTCAAGATGAGTTCAAATGGGTTAATTAATTGTTTTTTGATCGCGACAGGGCCAGAACTGGTGTTCCGAAAATTTTCAAGTTTTGCATATCTAAAGACAACCCATTTCTTGTTTTGGTTTGAAACATCTCCAGATCCATTTTCATTAAAAACAGAGGTCATATGATGCATTATTTTAATGCACTTTAGTTGCGGCAAAGACGTTCTGAAGGCCAGTTTACAAAGGAGGTACTTGAAATATTTTGGCGATGTGAATTTTGAGGAAATGGGTTTCCTCTAAATAAATTATAAAGTCCCTATGCAAATTTTTGCGGCTCTAAATGTCAGTTTGTCCGCAATAAATTTTCCCTATTTGGGCCGCAGTCAAAATTAAAATTTGCATTATTTCCTAATGTCCAAATTGCACATATTTAAAATATCTTACATATTTTAAATATTATAAAAGGAAAAGTGCACGGGAACAAACAAGAATTAGGGCAAGCTAAATATATTCAATGTTTTATAAAGTTCAACTTTATAAAATTAATTTTCCTGTGCACAATTAAAATAAGTTTTTGCAGAAGCTTGCGAGGTGTGCGGGGGAATGTTGGGAGGATGATGGTGATCTATAATCTTCATTGTAATGAAGATTGAGTTGTTTTCTTCTCCATCAGGTTCTTTTGAGTGGGCAGATTCAATAAGTATTGTTGCAGGAGGTTCTCACGTTTTTGAGTTACCAGACATTTTTTGGAGGTCCATTTGTGCTAAAATTTGTTGTTTAATGCTTTAAATTTGTCCCCTAACCATTCCTAATGCTTGGATGGGGATTTTAAGAATGTTTGAGATGATTTCCGGGTGCCTGCAGCCATTAAAACGCCCTTGCATTGTCAAAAACGACTCACTGTATCACCATTTTTGAGTAGCTTGTATTGCAGGGAATGTACCAAAATTGTTAGAGAAGGACACCATCACTTGTCACCTAAAATGGATTTGTGAAACGGCCGCCATGATTCACGGTGAAATAATTGCAGAGTGCAAATGAATGAGTTGCAACAAGAGTGCGAAAATGAATTAGGGCAACAAACAAATAAAGGCTGAAGCAAATCTAATGGTGGAGATAAGGAGGTCATATGCAGCAAAATCTGGACTGTTGCCTGTCATATCGCAATCAAGAATTTCCTGAGGATTATTGATTGCGATGGCAAGGGAGATGAGGAAATAGTATATAAAAAATTTAAAAAATTAAATGTTTTCCTAAAGTTCGGTCAAACAATATTAAATTGGGCGCCTCCAATTTAATATTAAACTTGTCTTTTCCACGGGAAACAAATGGAAGGATTGACGGTTAGCAAAGAGGGTTGGCTCCAGCCGAATCTTGACCGTTGCCCGCCATATCGCAATCAGGAATTGTCTAAGGATTAATGATTGTGATGGCGCGGGGAGATGAAGAGAAGAAGATTAAAACATTTAATATTAAATATTTTGGCTATAGTTTGGTCAAATGTATTAAATGGAGGGGCCCATTCATTTTTCTCTCGATTGTTGAGTTATTTTTTCTTAAGTGAAAAGGGATGAATGAAAATCTAACAGTGGAAAAGTCCGATGAAATGCAGCAAAATAGTGACCGTTGCCCGCCATATCGCAATCCAAAAGTAAGCCCAGAATTTTGATTGCGAGATTGCGGGGAGAGGTGTGTGGGCCCGAGACTTGTTGTATTGCATTATTTTTAAATATTGCAAAGTGCAGTGTTTAATTGGGTAAAATGGGAGCTTCCAAATTAATATTATATTTGTTTTCCACGAGAGAGGAATGTGAGGTGGGTCCCAAAGTGAATTTTAAAGTGGCACGGGTATTCCAGGGTGCCAGGGGTGAAATTTTTATGGGAATTTCCATTTACTTTTGGAGGTGAATTTTTAGAAAAAGATATTTTATCAGAGGGGATTAAATGTGGGGAAATTTTGAAACTGCCCGACATTGTTTTATTAAAGTAAATATTTAAATGGAGGTTGGGGCCTGTTTTATTTTCTCGGGTGAAACTTGTTACTGTGCTGGGGTGAAATGTAAAAGCTAATGCTGAGTATTTTGTAATTGCTGGAAGGAGTATTTTTAAATACTTCGCATGAACATTGAAGGAAAATGATATATTTTACTTACTGATGGTAAGTGAAATAAAAAACAACAGTAAAATACATAGTAAAATACAACAAAGGAAAAAACAGAAAATAGAGAGCAAAAAATGGATTTTTCATGGGGAGAGAGATCTTTTCTCAAGCTGCAGAATCCGTTTATTGCAATGAGTGAAGAGTGGACACATGGCATGTTTATGTTGAAGAATGAATTGGGCACATGCTGTTTTGAAAGCAGAATCAAGTTTGTTACAGGGAAATGGAGAGAATATTTGGCAGATCACTGTTCAACGGTGGAGATGTTTCCAGATGGTTGTTCCTGTTCGGATTTAGGGTTTCTTCTGGAATCTCTTCTCCTCTTCTTATTCTTTTCTTCTCTCATTGTAAAAGGTGGGCAAGTTAGCAAGTTAGCTAGTGGAAATTCTGGTGTGGAGCTGCATTTCAAATTGTAAAATCTGTAGTTGCAGAGGCAATGCAAGTGGGTTTTGTGTCATTTTGTTGTAGGATTTGAGTTTATTGGGATTTATTGTTTCATAACAGTACTGGCATTTGAGTTTAATTGACAAATCCAGGCTCATGTCTCTCCTATGTGCAAATATATTCAAATTTTGAATGAAGTAATCAAGGGTTATTCTGTTCTTCTCACTGTTGTGGTGTGTGCAATTCTAGTTTTAGCATTAATTGAAAGAATTAATTAAATTGCTTAAATGAGATTGCAGATTGATATGTTTTGTACAAGGATTGGGCAAGAAGTATTGAGCTGAGGTACAAATTGGTGATATTGTAAGGCGGTATAATCAGAGATATTACATGCTATGTGTTAAAATCTGCTATGAACCATTAGGTGTTGATGAATTTGACTTCCCCAATGGATATGGCACTGGTCTGATTTGCATCTATTCTTTGTGATGCAGTGTTTTGTTTGTCTTCACTTGGGGCTTGCTACCACAAATTTTAAACATAATGATCATCCTTCACCATGAAACTATGTTATAACCATCTCATGCTCCAAGTGGTTGATATTACTGATGAACAACCAATTCATTTCAGTTCTATCCCATTCTGTTGAGCTATTAAGTGAGATTATCTGGTTTTTTGAAGTTAATGATTGTTTATGTTTTTTGTTGCAGAAGTTGTAAACTTATTACAGGGATCACCCTCCCGGGTCTTGCAGAGCCCAAAGTGTAGGAGGTTATTGTTAAAAAATCCTCGTCAGTTGGTCCAGGTCCTCCGAGCTGCCCTTGATTGGAATTTGGCAATTCCATAGGTAGATTAGGAGACAAACCTGGTTTACATTTAAAAACACCAACAATAGAGATGTTTGTATATATGCAAAGATTCAGGTATTTGACAGGTCCATGTAATTGTTATAGAACTAGGCCTCTTGTTTATTGGGAGTGGGTCTCACATTGAGCCTTGACAATTCATAGGTAGCGGAGATCTCTATTTGTAAATAGATGATGAAACTTTTCCTTCCAATCTTTAGGTACTCAGATCTGCAGAAGTTTGGGAAGAGGAACGATAAATGGAGCAGAATAAAAGGTTCCTATGTTAGCACTAAAGGGGGGTGTTAGAAATTAGTGTTTAACATAAAATAGTTAAATAAATAAATTAACATGCTATTGTTAATTTAATAAATAAAATTGGTTTTGGAAGTTACATTCCCATAATTAGTTTCATACTGGAAAAATGGCTTTATAATATGCCAAACTATGTAATAGATTTTTGGTGTAGTGTGAATGACCGAATTTTAATTTGAGTGCAATCTCAAATTTTCTCTTTCATTTCAATAGATAGTACCTGGCTGTACAATGTTTCTATGAGAATCGTACATTTTATATAGTGAACAATTTATATAATGAGGTGCCACGATCAACAAATACTACATTATTATTTGTGTTAGCGGTTGTGGGCAAGGAAAATCAATGCCATACCTTTCATATTAAAGGCATCATACAATTCGAAATTTCAAAGGAGGGTTGATAAGGATTTTAAAAGCTTGGGCACCAAAGGAAAAGGAGATTTGAAGGTCGATATGGCAATATGGAAGTCAAAGCCAATTTCCAAGTCCATCGCAGCCTTGTGTTTTCTTGGTGAGTCAAAATAGCTGGGTGAAAAAGAGGTTGCAGCTCTTAAAGAGTCATTAAATATTCATGTTTTCCATACTATAATTGAAGCTGTTGTACCTTTGTTTGGGTGAAGCCTGGTCAAGTTCAATGTCTGTCGTACAACTTAGGTTTGGCCAGGTCAGCATACATGGACATTTAAACTTTTGTTATTAGTTTTCTTAGAAATCTTCATAAATATTTTGTAATAGCAAAGTTGTATTTGCATACAAATTTTCCTATGAATACAATTATGCCAAGAATCTTCTTATATGAATGAAGTTATTGACATGGTTAACCTTGAAAAGTGAAGTTATAATACTAATCTATAAACAATTCAAAGCAAGTGGCAAGCCATGTCCGATCAGCTTATGGAAAACTATTTGATGAAATGCCTGTGCATTGAAACATATTAAACTTGCAAAATTTGGCATCAAAAAATTTGGTTTCTATATTTCACAAAGTCTAGTATTTCTACTAATGAATTATTGTAGATTGATCGTGATTGTAGTATTCCAAGTTGAAGATGAACTTCTTGACTATGGTGGCTTTGGATTGGAGCTGCAAAGAATATATTGGTGAGCAAAGGATATTGAAATGAGTCTAAGAAGCGCCCTTTCAAACTGCTAACATGTGCAGCTGAAGTATCCCACCCCTGATAGGATATTTACTTTTTTGATTTTGCCTGTCTTTGTTTTTTGTTTGTATTGCTGCTTGATTTGTTTGTGTTTTGGCAATGTTTTGAATGCTTTTAAACAAAAATAAAATGTAGAAAACTAAAAAACTTTCAGCAAATGCATAATCAAAAATTTCGCATTTTTCAATACCACAACTAGCTGAAAATTTCCAGAATTTTATTACAATTAGAATATTGAGATTTTCTCGATTATAACAACAACCTAGTTCATAAAATACCATCTAATAACAAAATCCAACATACCCAAAAAATGTTTGCCACTTTGTTAAGGTGCTGTAATAGAAACCAACAAACTGAAAGCTTGCAAACATGGACACATAGCTCAAAACCCTTCAATACTCACCCCTGAAATAATGTGAAGTATTCTCTTGTCGTAGACACCTAGGATAATGAAGTTTTGTTGCTAAGACTTAGGCGTTTCATCTCCAAGAAACCCCATGTGGTTGTCATGAAGAAGTACAACTGGCAAGGAATGGTATGACCTGCCTCAATAAACCCCCATGTGCCAAGTTTGATCCTCAATCAGCAAAGGATAACAACAGATATATATGTTTTCTTATCTGAGACAAAGAACCTCTAAAAAACTAAACAATCTATCTCCAAATAAGCACAAATGTGATTCCTGTGTGTAGCCACTTGAAGAGAAAACCTTGGGTGGTATTTCACACCTATAGAATGCTTAAATCTAAGAGAAATCACGTTCTCCAAGATTGAATTTGCAGCAGAAATCCTTATTTCTCTTCTTCTCAACCAAAGCAATCAAGCTTGATAAAATATGAATGAATGAATGAAATGAATTCCAAAATGTTTTTTATATTTCACTTCAAATTCACTTTAAATTCTATTTCATTCAATTTATTTTTAATTTGGTGCACAACTTAATAAATATAAAGTATACTTTAAAAATCACTCATATCTCCCCTCTTAAAATAACACTTTAACTCATATTATAAAGTATACTTTAAAATCATTTAAATCCCTTTTTAATAAAGTCCTTATGTCTCCCTTTTAATATAATGAAGCATCATTAAATAGATCACTTTATTAATTTTCATTTAACCCTTATCTCACCTTTAATAATAAAGTCCCCTTTAAATAATCATTTTATTAAAATATTATAAAATGACTTAAGAATTAATCACTTTACTTTATTAAATTAAAATATTAAAGTTAACACTTTAATATTTCATCTTTCATGCTAAGACCATCACCCGATCACTCCAACTGGAAATTGATGCTGCAACTGATCCCAGGGTGACGTCTGAACAAAGCAGGCCAATTGTAAATCTCCTAAAAAGTAGGGATTCCCCTAAAAAGTAGGAAATTGTCTTTGATCATCTGAAATGGCTCATAAGGCCCCTTGCTAGGCTCTACAAGCTTCAGGTGGCCACAAGTGAACTACCAGTCCCTTCCTTAAAAATAGGAGATTGGCTCCAAGCTCTTGAAACACCACACAAACTTCTCAAAAGGTCACAAGACCCCCGAAAGAGCTCCCTATCCATTGTGTTAGCCTACGGGAACCTAATTGATAGGCTAACCACCACGATTGACCCCTCCCTAGCAAAAGGGGACATTACAGCAGCCAATAAGTTTATTTGAGCAAGAAGTGATGAAGTCAAAGGTGGAAGATAGTGCCAAAATAAATAATGAAAGAATTTTTAAAAGAAAACAAGAATATAAAGGGATGGCGCTAACATGGACAGATCATGTCAAGACATGTTTAGTCATTCAACCAAAAGGCAACATACCCAATCAAAGTTTGAAGTATTCACAAAAAGAATCAGCTCATAAGTACGGTTTGCTCAATGGAAGTGCACCCTAGGAATAACATATGTTTGGTGCTTGAAAAATGAAAATATCTTGTCAACTAGAGAATTGAATCAGCTTGTAAAGTGGTGATGACTTAGCAAATAGGATCACAATCAAAAGACAAACATCCTCATCTTTAATGAATTGCGCCCAAGATTGAGCTGTTGAAGTTGGCGCATAAAATAGTTAACACCAGTAATAAATGGTTTGTGTAAGGAGCAAAAGAAAATAGTTTGAAGTCAAAGCACACTTTTTGAAAGGATGGAGCTACAATGTGGCCAAGAAAATTGTGGTAATTAGAAGATTTAAAGATTAAATCAAGGTGCACATTCTATAATTTAACACAAGTAGAGAAATCGTGCCTAGCTAAGAATTGCAATAAACTTTCAAGCTAGTGTGCATTTCAAAAGTTAGAAGCTATGATCTCGTTAAAACAATTGCATCCAACTAAAGAGCATAAAGAAGGACAAGACAACACATAAATCCTTGTCAACCTAGTTAGTATATGGATTGTGCCAAAGAAAAAACAAATAATTTTGAAGGTGACGCAATTTCTATAATGTATTGTATGCTAAAAATTGTGCCTCCTTTCTAAATCAGTAGCTCATGCTAAGTTCTAAATGTTTATGTAGGGGTGGAGTAGAATTAAAATTGTGACACCAAGATTAGAGTCCTATGCTTACACAAGCTTTCAAAACATTTATTTTGCATGATCTACAGTTCATGTACACAATAGCTATTGGTGGAATTTAAGCAGTCTACTACAACAATAAAAGTGTAGATTTTTGTGGAAAATTAGACATAGCACATCCTTAAAAATATTTTTAAAATCAGATCAGTTAAAGCAAGCAGTTAAAAGAGGATTTACAAATCTTCAAGGAAGCATGTTTATAAACAAAATGTTTTAGTGAAGTTATATCATCAAAGCAATATATTCAAAGTGGTAATTTTAAGTCAAGGTTCGATGCAAATCAATAGGAGAGGATTTTCAGATTCAAAGCATCAATTGCTTTTCAGAGTTTTAGTATCTCAGAAAGCTTGTCAAATTTTATCAAAACTAAGGAAAGCATTGTCAAAATCAAATCATCCAAAGTCACTTTCCAGAAAAGTCTATTTTTAGGGTACAAAGGTTTTGTAGTGTCATATGTTCCTTGATTATTCCAAACCTATCCACTTTGTTTCTGGTGGAACCTTGAATCAGTTGCACCTATATCTGCTACTTTGTCTCATAGGCTGCAAGGTCATTAAGGCCAACCACACAATTTTACTTCTACTTTGTAGAGGCAAGTTGCACATCAAGGGCCCATGCAACAGAGGCTAGGGGGAAATGCAAGTTGACAAATGATGCTGGCAGTGGTAACCCAATTGCTAAATTATTCAATGTGCAGTTGAAGGATGATATAGATGATGTTGGAAAATTCTTCTTTGCCAATGACATTCCATTCCATTCCATGTGGGTCAATCTCCTTATTATAAGGAGATGATGTCGATGGTAGCAAGGGGAGGACTGCCATATGTGCCACCAAGAGAGACAAAATTGAGGACCACAATCTTGGATAAGAACTATTCCAAGATAAATGTGTTAATGGAGAAAATGAAGGAATGTTGGGTGCAAAGTGGATGCAGTATAGTCATGGATGGATGGACGAACATTAGGCATCATCCACTCATCAATATCATGGTTACATGTACAAAGGGCCCATATTTTCTTAAGGCAGTTGATTATTCAGGGCATTGCAAAGATGCTGAATTTCAGTTTTAGATCCTCAAGGATGCTATTGAAGAAGTTGGGCCACAAAATGTGGTCTTAGTAGTGGCAGATGTAGCCCATGTGTGCAAAGCTGCAAGGAAATTGATTAAGACAACTTATAGACATATTTGGTGGACTCCTTGTTGTGTGCATGCCATGAATAATGCATCCAAGGATATGGGAATGATTGATTGGATACAAATAGTGGTCAATGATGCTAGAGATATGTAGATGTTTATTTGTGACCACCACACTTCACATGCACTCTTTAGGAGCTTCTGTATGGAGTTCTTGAAACTTGTTGAGATTGATATGCATCCTATTTCATTCTCTTGGAGAGAATGCTTGAGTTGCAAGAGGCATTGCAACAAATGGTTATGATAGCATAATGGAATTGGTGGCCCGAGTCCAAGATAGAGCAAGGGAAGAGAGTGAAGGATGTAGTGAAGAGTGATGTTTTTTGGGGTGATGCAAAATATATAGTCTCCATAATTACTCTAGTCTCCTAGGTGATTAGATATGGGGATGACAATGCATGTAACCTTTGAGAGGTGTATGAGTGCATTGATAGTATGCTTGACCTAATGAGGGCTATCATGCAAGAGGATCCCACATTAGCATTCTACAATGAGCACATTCAGCCAATCATTTATTGGAGATGGGAGAAGCTCAACTCTCCCTTGCACATGGCTGCCTATCCATTGAACCCCAAATGCTACAAGCAAAGGCTTGGTAGAGTTACACCCTTACACAATGTTGAGGTGAAGGTAGGGTTCTTTCGGGCCATTGAAAAGCTGCATGATTTTGTAGAGGCCATCATTCGTATTGAGTGGACAAAATTTGCCACTCGTAAGGGTTATTTTGAGGCGGCCAAGATAGATATGGTAACTATGGCACAAGAGGACCTAATTTTGTGGTGGAATTGCCATGGATTGATTTCTTTGACTACCACTCTAGCCATTCAATTGCTATCTCAAGTTTCTAGTTTTTCAGCTGCTGAGAGGAACTGGGCTACTTATAGCTTCATCCACTCTCTTAAGAGGAACAGACTTACCTTTAAGAGAGTAGAGAAGCTTGAGTCTATACATAGTGCTTTGTGTCTCATTAATCGCAAGACACTTGTGTACAAAGAGAGTCCAAAAGCACGGTGGGATGCATAGCCAGAGGAGCCAACATAGATTGATGAGGATGCTACAGTTACACAGGCAGGGCTGGTTGGTTTTAATTTGGTGGAGCTTGACCATGTGTCCACTTCCAACAATTCTAGTGATGAGGAGTTTGGGGATGATTAGAGGCCTCACTTCACTCCATTTTGTTATTTTGACATCATTGTACTCATTGTAATCATCATTAGAAAATCTTGAATATAAAATTCGAATTTGATATTTTCATTGTTCAAACTTCAATGTTAATAACTTAATTGTTAAGTAGTATTAATTGTATTATAGTATTTAAGTATTTACTTTTAGTTTTACTAATTTAGTAATTATTAATTAGTAATTTGCCAAAGTTTCATTTTTAAATTCAACATTGTATATCTTATACATCTTTTTCCAACTATATTTTTAAGTACTATATGTATATCAGCCCTACCCTCCCACCACCCTACTGTCGTCGTCCCCCACCATCACCAAACTTAGGCCCTTGTCTCCGAAACCTGTCCCCCTGTTTGGTCTTAAGTCAATTTCTTGTTTGGACTTGCATCCATGTTCTTGTGGTCATAATTTTCTTTTTGTTGGTCTATAAAAAGCATCATATACGGTGTGTAGGATTCACCTCCTTGCCAGTTGAATAAGAAAGGGAAGTTATTCTATCATTTTTGCTTTTTAGCTTCAACTTACCTACTTGTCAGTTGAATAAGAAAGGGAAGTTATTTTATCATTTTTGCTTTTTAGCTTCATGCCTAATTTCACTAACTAATTCTTATCCAGGAGTTATCAGGATAGTTGTCGCTCTGTATTCTTATGTCCCTATGTCACACGATTCGCCTGAGTTTCATCTATGAAATTCGAAATTCAGCAAACTTCAAAGAAATGCTAAAAATTCTTTCTCATTCGCCCTAATATTTGTACAGACAAGGGGTTATCATTCTTTTCTACAGTATGTGGTGTTTAGTAAGTAGTGATGGCTCAATGCGGATGACTAACAGGTTTTTGATGCACTTTCGTTGGGTTTCCTTCGATCTATGCCACGGAAGTTTGAAACCCAGTAGTGCAAGCGAGTCGGGCTGCAAAGGTAGATTGCTACTTGTTTAATTTTGCGCAGTCACTAAATAAGGCAAATTCCGAAAAGCTCCTCCTAGAACCAGTGAACAAACTTGGTAGACAAACCGAGTTTATGCACCGCTAATGCAACAGCTTGTCGAGCACCTGACAAACTCATGCCATCCATTTCAGATGAGATTTGTCTCGTAGAAGCACGAGCAATCCAATACGTAGGATTCCCTTCACCTTTTCCCATAATGGGCAGATTTGCGCATATTCTCACATATTCTCCCATTTCTTTGGAATTGTCCGCTTATAGCATGATGCGCTGCTTAATGGCTCGGTATGAGATATGACCGGCTCCACAACTTTATGGAAGGAAAGAGATTTTAATTTTTAGATTTTGTTTTTATTTTCCAAATAAAATTTAATATCCTTATATTTTGGTTTTTTAAATAATGTTGATTTGTCTTTATTATTAATGTATTAAAATTTAATATTTAAATATTTAAATTAATTTTTTAATTATAATATATTTATTATTTGTATATTAATAATATTTAAATTAAAATTTTAATCAGTTTTATATTATAATATTTTTAAATTTATTATAATGTATCAAATTTAACATAATATTGTTTAATTTTTTATTTTTTTAATTAAATTTATATATGATGAATTTAATCTCAAGATTTTTTTTCAATTTTTTTTCCTTCATCAAACTTCATCCGAATTTTATTGTTACCCGAATTTGAATCTTATGATTTAGTTCTGTCCCATTGACCTCTTTCTCTTCATTTCTTAATGTGAAATTAATTTCCATTTCTTATTTTCCCTGTTTCAGAAATTCATTTCTTTGAGTATAAGATACCCAGCTTGTGACATTAGACTACCAAGGTGCAAAACTACCGAGGAACACAAATGATATAAATAGAAAATGATTCCTTTATATGCTCATCCTTCGTAAATATTGCTGCTTGTGAGAATCATGAGGCAGAACTTTGGCTATTTTTTGTGTTTTGTTTGATGAAACAAAAAGATTGTTTTATCTTTAATATTTTGTCCATCAATAGAAACATCTGTCGCAAAATGAATTCCTTCAAAATATTATCATTGCAGGTATATCCACTTTGTAAGGGGAAATTTCCGTCCAGTTTTAACGAAGCAGGCAGAAAGAGTGATTTCAAGTTATTATCAACTGCAGCGCAGATCAGCAACACAGAATGCTGGTGTAGTATTTGTGCTTTAATAAGTATCTTTTTTATTTTGGTGACGTCTTGTCCATTTATTGAACTGTCTCACCTGTGTGTAGCAAGGACAACAATTCGTATGCTGGAGAGCTTGATTAGATTAGCACAAGGTATAAACAATATTTTCTTTCTATTCTCAGATTGCACATTCAAGATTGTAGATATACCCACAGTTCATATTCTTGTTGCAGCACATGCCAGACTTATGTTCAGGAATGAAGTAACGCGACTGGATGCCATTTCTGCAATTATATGTGTTGAATCATCCATGACAACGTCTGCTATACTTGATGACGTTGGCAATGTGCTTCATTCCAGTTTCACAGAAAACCCTGATGAGGAATGTATCCTACCGAGAAAATGATTCATTTATAACTTTGGTAGTTCGCATGATTATAATTTGGCAATTTGCAGCTTTTCTTGACAAGAATATAGATGCAAAACAGGAAAAACTAATTCTTGAAAAGCTGAATCTTGTGGATAATACTTCTGACAACCAAAATGGATCTGATGGCATCGAAGAGAATGTTGAAGCTTCAAATCATCAAAGAGTAAATTTTAATCAGCCTGTCAATGGAACACACAGTTGGAATGGCAAACCAAACCTGCGACCATGCAGTAATGGGGATGCACACAGAAATCTGGGAAAAAGTCATCGGTAAACCAGGGTTGACTAAACCTAACGTTTATGTAAATAATGCTGATCGCATGGTTTAACGATTACTTTGGTCATTTCTATTGATAAAGATAGATGAACAATGTTATAGTGGATTATGTAGCTAGCCTAGAGTTGCTCTGTGGTTTACCTGGAAATAGTCATCGGTAAACCAGGGTTGACTGAACCTAACGTTTTTGTAAATAATGCTGATCCCATGGTTTAACGATTACTTTGGTCATTTCTATTGATAAAGATAGATGAACAATGTTATATTGGATTATGTAGCTAGCCTAGAGTTGCTCTGTGGTTTACCTGGATAATTCTTGAATTGTGTAAAATATGTATTATATAATCTGTCATTTGTAAGGAAAGAGATCTTCCAGCCTAACGTGTGCTTCCTGGAATACTGGAAATCTGTTCTGGTACAGTATCCAGCGTCAAGTTCTCTAGAGTTCTAGATGTCTTTCAGACATGTTTGTGCAAATTACTAAACAATGGCATAATTTTTAGCAACTTGGTGCCACTTGTCAATATTCATTGATGCTAGTAAATATTTACTGCCACATGTAAAGAACCTTATTTTACCGACATGTCAACCGCCTTATACATTTTTGTTAGTTTTGATTGCTTCTATTTTATTGTAAGGAAGAAAACCCTGTTTTGGGCATCGCCCTATTTCAGACCAGCTTCCTGTTTAGAAGGACAAGCTTATAGATAACCGTATATATCAGGTTTAATAAATAATATAAAGTTGAGTTTAATTAGGTTTTATAAATAATATATATATATATACTATTGCTGCAGCAATTTGGGTGTTCAGTCACACTGTTTATCGATCAATTTCTGTTCTATTATGTTCTGTTGGGCTATTCTATTTTCTTATATTCTAAAATGCTCTGTTTTGTTGTGTCTTTTCACTCTGAAAGACTACTTCACATTGTAAAATAGAACGAACATATATATTAATGAACATTGTATGCTATGGTTTGATAGCTTGACTTGTTTTGCTTTAAATCCAAAAGGACTCAACAATATAATAAGATTATTTTATTTGATATTATTGAATCATAGTAAAGTAGACATCACTTGGAGACCCCATAAGTCATTTTATATTCATATTTATGACGATTCTCAAGAAATGATGATAGGCTCAAGAAGGATTTCAATAATATTGACATTTCTTCTTTCATTAGTGATTCTTATTATGATTGTAATCATGAATAATAGTTATAGTAACCCAGAAATTTTGGGATTAGTATGTTTTTTTTTCTCAGTTGTAGGAATTAAAGGTAGATTTTTGAATCCTGAAATATTACAACTTTAGGGTAAATTATAATCAACTATAGTTGAATGAATATAGTTATATGATGTTTTGGTGTGAGGCTAGTATCTCGGCTATATATGGTTGTGGTGGGAGGTGCTTAGAATAATGATGGTTATGAGTAAGATGCTTTTATTAGTCTTCAAGATGATTGCAAGAGAATTTAGAGGGTCACTTGTGGTCGTGGTATTTGGTAAATATTTCAATGAATTTAACTTGGTATATATTATTGATTGATTGAGGCCTAATGCCCTTATTATATATATCCTTCTAAAATACAAGAACAAAAAGTTATTTGTATCATTATTGGATACTAGGTTGTGATGACTATTTATTGAGTTACAAACTTTGCATCTATGTTATGTTGTGTTTGGTTGCTATTTGTCATATTATGTTGGGCATTGAAAGATGTGTCACGAGTTGTGATATTTATACATCTTAAGACCACCAAAATATGATAACCTTGATATTGGAATTATCATGTGAACGGAGGAAAGATATTATAATTGTAGTAAACCATAAACCATAATATGATTGCATACCAAACGGAAGACAATTGACATTTAATGTGATGTGTCATTGATATTGAGTTAAGAGATAAGCTACCTATAATCATATTGTATAACCTATTTTGATATTGTATTGCCTACCAATAAGGTCATATTTAGTTGTAAGTGGCTAGAATGAATTGGAATATTTTAGAAGTATTGGATTTCACAAGAGGGTAAAGGATAGTAAGAGATTAAGAATATATTGTTATTAGATGTATGTCTTTGGATGTTAATCCAACGTATATAGTGTTGCCAACCGTCTAGAGCCAACTTGCCTATTGACTTTGTAAATGTAATCAAATCTTACCTAAAAGAAGGATTCTAACACCTAAGAGTAAAGCTAAGTTTCAAATGAACTTTCAAAATTTCTTCTAATTGTGATTTCCAGATTTTCTTCTAAGTTCGATTTCCAGATTTTAGACTAAGTGTGAATGTGCTGATTGCATAACATTATCTGATTTCTATGTTTGCATATCGATTGAGGAACCATCATAAATACAAAGAAGACCGCCCCTCCTAAGAGGCGCGCCTCATGAGAGGACGTGTCTCGACGAGTGGAGGCACGTCCACTCATGGGACGCGTCCCTTAGGATGCGGCTAGTAATTACAATCATTTACCATTTGTTAAGCATATACTCACACGTATATGATCTTCATTATGATGGCGTATGACTTTCAAGAGAATTCCGATTTCATATGAATACAGAAAATCACGGGAATGATAGAATTTAATATGACTGTTTTATATTTTCGATTTTAATGATCTTTATAGAAATATCATAATGAAGTATGATAGTTTCGATCACTCATGAATGACAGTGATACTTGCATCATTGTCATTCATATCTGATCGAAGCTACTATACATTAACAGACTCTACTTAGAGCAAATTCACAACTATTGTGTTATGTCCTTAGAAGTTTTAATAATGTTTGTATGGCCTTATAGAGGCATGATGTGTTCTAATTGAGATTGATGTCATAAATTAATGTGATACAATGCTTGACTGTATTAGAAGAATACTATATCGTGAATAGATCTTGCGTATTGCTACCCTTTTTACTAGCAAATTTATTCTAATGGTGACATTTATTCTATTGGGCTATACTCACACATGAATGTTTAAGGGGTTTCTTATTAGTATAATATAATGGTTCAAGATATCAAGATCCGATACATTTGTGATATCTAAGATAACCAATTCATGTCTTATGTTATATTGTTCTAATCCTAAATAAAACCCTATGTTATAAGCTATATGGTGTCAACACTAGGGTACTAAATTTCAAATGGTATCCTTGATAGGTAATTGTAAAGATTATAGGATGCTCACATTGAATTAAGATCAATATCAGTGGGAGGTAAAGTTGAGATATGGATGACCTTGTTGGAAGTTCCTCAATATAGGTTTACTATATTGTGAGCTTAGTTAAACGTTTTTTTCTTGTTTGGTGTTAATAATTGAAGGAAATCCTTAATGAAACTTTGGTTATGCAAACCTATGTGTAGGACCTTTGAGAGATCTTGTAAGTAGAATTACATGTGACTTCAATCTCGTTGAGAAGTAGGTACGTACACAATCCTTGGGCAAAGGATGCCCCTATGACCTCAAGTCCTTAGGGGGAGGGTTTAGGAGGGGATAACTCTAAGATTTTGGGTTGTTCCTAATTCGCTTGACCTTCCCTCTTTAGTAGATTCCAATTTGTGGTTGAAATGGGTATTAGATGGTCATGAATTAGTTAAAGAAAATTGCTTGTATTTAATACACAGTATGCTTTTGAGTAGTAAGTGGAATAAAGTGAATGTATTTGACTACCTTATAGTCAGTATTTGTTGGGTAGAAGCCATCTTGTGTTGGTTCAATGTGATTCTTATGTGTGTGGAATTCAACTTTAGACCTAGAGGATTCTATGTATAGGCTCTTGAATCTATTGATTGTGATATACTCTAATACTTGTGAACCTTATTATGTAAGTTATGGGCTAGAGATGACCTAAGTGTGAACCTCTGGGATATTTGAGCAGTGGTAGTGTTATACTTTGCATAACCACCCCATCTTTTGCCTTGGTCAAAAGGGGTCCCCCTTGTTGTTCTTTATCCTTTGTTGTTTTTCAAATAAAGTTTGGAGTCATTTTGCTTCCAACACTTTGTTTATTTTATTTTTGGTTTAGTCTGTCATAAGTGGAACCGGAACTGAATCGGGTTCTGAAAGTTCTTTTGAAACTTGTTTTGATTTCCATCTCGACAGTCTTTTCTTTTGTCTTTAGTGGAACCGGAGCCGGAGGGAGTGTTAAGTTGGTCGTTATCAAAAATTGCAGAATTCTCAAGTTCATAATTGATTCTGCCCCCGCCTTTGGAATTTTTATTTATGCTTTAGTCTAGGTCTTTGTGTTTAGTTTTGTTATGTCGGTCTTTTGCTTTGCTTTTTGGGTTTGGTTTTGTTTTTTGTTTAGTTGACGGACCCGAACCCGGACCCGAACCCGAACCCGAAATGGTAATGAAGTTTGGAAATTTCTTGAAATTACGAATCACTTTCCATTTTGGTTCCGCCCCCGCCACTTTTGGATTGTTGACTTTTTGACTGAAGTGGTACTACAGAGAAGTGTTCGTTCTCTCACAGTTCCGACTCCGCCTTAACTGCGTTTTAAGGCATTAATGACAGCTACTCGTGTAGGTGGAAATCAACATTTTTACCTTCATTAAGGGTTAAATGAATCATTATTATCATTGTTAAGAGATTAACAAGCACGAAAAAGCAACAACGAAGTTCGTTTTGAGCAAATTGATCGAAAGAGAGGAAGGTTATTGCGTGAGAATCAGTTCAGAAGGTTAGCTCGGGTTCTTTTGTGTTTGAGGTAGGGTTTCTTTTTGTTGTTCTTCGTTTATTTAATGTCGTGTTTGCTGCGTTTTTGTTTTATGTCTGCTCGTGCTTTCAATTATTTAGTTTTTAAGTGCATCTGTGCTTCTTGGCATGATTATACGAGTAGTTTCTTGTTTTATTTTGGCTTATTTTCTTTGCTTTCTTGTGCTGTCGTTTTTGATTCTTTATATTTTTGAGCATGGTCGCTTTCACGTCTTAATCGTGATCGCGTCGTGCTATTCTAATTTGCAGTAGATTAGATTAAATTAGGTTTCTAATGGTGTTTGTTAAAGTTAGGGATCTACAGTGAGGTAGATTAGATTTATCGTTTTTAATTAGGGTTTGTCGTGTATTTCGTTCTAGTAAATGGCAAGGTTTAAGATCCGTGCCCTAGTTCTTATCGGGTTTATTAGATTAGGGTTTCGTGTCTTTTAGTGATCATAGTTAAATGATTTAAATATGATTGCCCTAAATACAATCGTTCCCCATGGTCATATGGGTGTAGTGTTTTTAAAGCCCCTTTTTAATTTAAAGTGACCTTGGTTTTAATCACAAAGTTATATGTTAAATCAATAAAATCTTTTGATGATGTCATGGTCAACCTAGGCGGAGACGGGATCAGAATCGATTATGAACTTGAGAATTCTATTTTACAAAAGTTATCGATTCTATTTCCATCCTGTTTCTGGCTCCGCGTATGATAAGACGTCTTCTTTGTGAAATAAACCTGGACGAAAGTGGAGGTGGAGTGGAAATGGAATGTGAAAAATATGAAAATCTGAAGAAAAACCAAATCCATTTTCATTCCGATCCCAGTTCCGATCACCTTCCCGGTTCTGACTCCGAGCTCGTTCATTGTTAGTGAAGTATCTATATCGATTTTGGCTCCGAGTCCAGCAGTGTTGTAAAAGAGACTGTTTTAGGTTGTGTTTCTACCTGGTTCCGACTCCGATGCATATAGGAAAGGTATGTTTTATGATGATGTTTAAAGATCTAATTAGAGTTTTGCTTGCAAGAAAGTTGAAGGATGTCAGGAACATCAAGGGAGGCTGCTCGAAGGAACCAGCCTGCAGGAACATCAAAGGCAACACCAAAGCCAAAGAAGGTAAAGCCAGAACAACTGCCTTATACCTTGAGGTATAAGCACAGGAGTCCGGTTGTGAAGGTGAGCAAGGTGGAATCAGACTGGTCAGATATCACGGATACCAATTGGGCCAATACAACTTTGAGGAGTTACATGCAAACACCTTTGCAGAACAAGAAAATCTAACAGGAAGGACGCAAAGGATTGTTGATTTTGGCCTGGCACATATTACTGTGTTTCCCTTGTCAATCCAATGCCCATAATTGATCTTAACATTGGCTAGTGCCTACAATCCTGCTACAAGACTATGCATGGATTCACAGAATAATGTGATCATTGATCTTACTCCTCAGATGTTTCAAAATATATTTAATGTTCCGGATCCCAAGGACTTGGTGCAGCTAACTGAGGCAGAGGCCTTGGAGAAGTATAGCAAGCATAAGGACTCCAATAAATCTCATTCAAACAAAAAATGGTTGAAGACAAAAAATAAATCTCTGAGCAAGCTTGCAGACCAGCCAAAGAGGGCATATTTAATCATGATGTTATCAAGAGTTTTCAGGAAGAGAGATACACTTCGGTTCAAGGAATGGATGTTTCCTTTCATCCAGACAATCTTAAATGGAGCCCAGCAGTTTGATTGGCCAATGATTGTCTCTGATGCCATATATGATCAGCTAACAAGGATCAAGTAGACTAAATCTTTCTTTATGACCTATTACATTGTTTATGCAGCAACAAGATTGGGGATTTTCCCAGGTTTGAACAGAGTGGGCGTAATGGGAGCCTTGGATGGACAGAAGAAGGTATGGGAGCACTATGATTGGTTGTCTCTTCAAGTTGCTAAGACTCATTTCAGAAGAGTCAATGATGCATTTTTATATGTGATTATCAACCAATTGAATGGAGATGCTGGATACCGGTTGAGTCAAGAAGTTATGGCATTCATTGCTGAATGGGGATGTTGGTACATCCAATACCCTAAATTTACATACTTCAGGTTGGCTGGTTTTGAAGGCCATCCACATTTGCTTCCAAGATGCTGCAATAACAGGATAGTGCTAATGGAGTTTGTATATAGAGCTATTGGAGTTAATGCTCGATTTGGGATCAAGCATAAAACTGGATGTCATAAATTTCCCATGAAGTTGGGTGAATATAGCTGTCAACACTTGGTAGGAGCAAAGGTAGTCTGTAGTGAATTGGTACAGTTGAAATTAGGATTGTACTCAACTCGTAAGTGTTTTGATCCAAAGGGGAAGATGTATGCCTTATTTCCTTCGGTGTTTACTAGACATTTCAATTTGTTAGAAGACTTTTGGAGTGATCGACAGGATGAATATGATTTGAGAAAGAAGAACTATGAAAGATTGCCGGTCGCACTAATGGTAGAACTAGGTGTTAAAGAGAACATTCCTGACACATTGGTGGATGATGGAATTGTATTAAATCCATCTTATGAAGCTTTGAATATTAGCACCAAGAGCCTGGATCCAATTGATTGGGATGCTGAAGAAACAATTGATATCAAGAAGATAGGAAGGACAGTATTGGATAGGAGCGTGCAATGGTTAATGTTGAAAACTCAAGCTCCTCAAGGACCAGTCCTTAAAAAGGGTAAAGGATACAAGAGAATCAAGAGAAAGACACCTCCCAAAGAGCCATTGGAATTCCTTCCTCCGGACATTGAAGAAATAGAACTTGAGGCGATAGATGATGAAGAGGAAACACAAGAGGGAGATGCTCCAGTAGGATCTGCTGTTTCAACACCTACATTAGGTGAATCATCCGCACAAGTCCCAATAACAAGGAAGAAGGGGAAAGAAATACGAGAAAGAGCTCTTCATAGCATGGTTGAAGCAGCAAAGGGGAAAGAAATGGAGAAGGAAGTTCTGGAGGTTGAGACAGATTCAAATGAGACGCATCAGAGAAAGATTTGCAAGAGAACATGCCTCTAGAGGAGGATATTGAGCAGATCTTAACACAAGAAGATCAATGGAAGCTATTTGAAGATGCGACAAGAAGTTCTGATGCAAGGGCTGCAGTGGAGAAACAAAAGGAAATGGAAACTAAGACAGCAGCTGATGAGGTGGAGAAACAAAGAAGGCAACAAGAACATGAGGTCAAGGCCAAAGAAGAGAACGACAAGTTGGAATTAATACAGAAAATTCATGACCTTGAGGAAGAGAAGGCAAGGAACCGAAGGGAAAGAGAAATCTTGGTTGCCAAACTAAAGCTTGCAGAAGAAGCTCGCCATAAAGAAGAAGAAGCAGAAAGCTTGAGAAAGAAAAGGGATGCTGAGGAGTTGGTTAAGAAGCAACAAGCAGAAGAAGAAAAGGCAAAGGTAGAGAAACTTAAGGCCTTAGAGGCAGAGAGATTAGAGAAAGAAAGACTAGAGGCTTTGGAAAAAGAGAAACTAGAAAAAGAAGCTTTAGAGAAGGAAAAGTTGGAAAAAGAAAAGATAGAGAGAGATCGGTTGGAAGAAGAGAGTCAGAGGAAAGAAGAGGAAGAAAAGAAAAGGAAAGAATAAAGAGATAGAGAAGAGGCTGAGAAGTTGGTACAGATGCATATACTGCAAGAACAACAAGAGAAATCCAGGGTTGATCCTCAGTCTCAGGTAAATGTCCAGCCACCTTCTACAGTTGTTGCTTCCTCTTCTATGATGACTACTGCTCCAAGTGCTCCTACTTGGCTAAAACTGGACCTGTAGAAGAGGGCAATAACACCTCCACAACCTCTCAATTGGGAGGATATGATGAAGGGAATTGAGTAGGAGAGGCCTAAAAAGAAGGCTAAAATTCTACATTCTACCCAACTCATAGACAAAGGAGAAATTGTTGCTGAATGTGCCATGCCAATGACAGAAAAGGAGGTAGGGGACATGCAACTAACAGATTATCAGTTGAGTATGGTCAACTTGGGAAGGCCCACTAGGAATCAGCAAATGAACTTGATTGATGTGGTGGCTTCAACAACCAAGTTAAGAATGATCAAGGATAAGCAAAAGAAGGATGAGCTTAAAGCTCAATTAGATCAACTACATTCATTCTTGAAGAGTGTCTCCTCTCCAAGATCACAACAGGTAGCAGCCATTGAGACTCCTATTTTGTTAAGCAAAAAGGAGGTAGATGATTTGGTGCAAGTGAAAGGCAAAGCGGAGATGGTAGACCGATGGGTAGAGAAGTTGAACCGAGAGGTAGGCAAAGTTTTGGTTGAAGATTTTGAAGCCTACAAGGATACAAAAGGGTTGATAAAAGAGATGCATCAATACATTGAGGCATCAGAGAAACAAGAAGAGGAATACAAAGAATACAGTCAGAAGTTGGAAAGAGTGAGTGCATTTCCTTTAACAACTCTTCTAGAACAATCAATACTTGAGGAGGACAATAAGGATTTTGTCGAGAAAACTTCTCGTATACTTCAGTTTAGAACTGAATTTTTGTGTAAACATAAGGATGAAATTCAAGAGGCTGTTAATAATTTGACTGAGCAATTGGAAGAATTAGAAGCGGTCATTGCTATAATTGTAGATGTAAATGTGCTGACAAAAGAAGGCATGCCTTTGAGTCAAATTAAAGAGAAGTGGGATGAAAGGTTCAAAGGAATCATGCAGGGAAAAGATGATGGAGAAGACTTGATAATAGATTGACTAGTGGAGGTCAAAGAAGAGATAAAAGCTATTGGGAGAGAGTTAACAAAAATAAAGGGTATGAGGGAATTTGCTGCAGCAGAATTGGATCGAATCAAGTTTGAAGATAGCTGGATTGATGGGCCGAAAATAGATACCTTACAACAAGTCTTCACCAGCTACGATGAGTTTATTGCAGATCCAGCTTCGCATGCATGAGTCCTTGCATGCATAATTTTTCTCTTCTTTGCATGTTGCATGCAACACTGACAACTTTTTGAGCGCATGACTTCTTCTTCTCTTCTATCTTCTATTTTTAGTTAAATTGAATGTCTAAATGTAAGAGCTCAAGATCAAATTGATCTGTGTTTCCAAGAGAATTTTTGTTCCTACAATAGAAGTGGAGTTCGAACTTTTGTATATCTATAAATACCCGATGGGTATCATATTGTAAAGGTCGGCTAATTGAGAATAGAATTGGCTTACCTAATGCGAGGAGATAGAATTTTGTAGTGATCACTTTTTTCAGATACATTGTTTCTAGATGCTTTACAGTTAATAGAAGTTACAGGTTTTCTCGCAATATGGTGTTAGAGTTAAATTGTTTGTGTGATAAGGCTGATAAGTTATTATCTATTTGTATGCAATGATTGTGCTAAACATAAAAGTTTCTTGAGTGATGAAAATCACTTGAAGGAATCAGATTTAAGGATTGTCTTATTAGATTGCCATTGAATTAAAGTTATTAAATTTTTTTGTTGATCTATGACCTTGGCAATGAATGGATGTATGTTTTGAAATCTTGAAGATGTGATAAGTGAAAAGAGGTATTGAATTAAGCACCTTGGATGCATGCAATGGTATAGTTTATGTTGTAGATTTCCTCATGCTTTGGTTTTGTGATTGGTTAGAAAACATTCATTGTTGAAAGTATATGTCTAGATGTTAGATAAATTTGATTCAAATTTACTGGTTACCCCTTTGTTCTATCTTTTTCTTTTGTTTGAAACCCCTTTATTTACAGGAATTACTTTGATAAAAAATGAGTCATTGCTTGAGTCTTTTGTTACCAACACAGGCCCCTTGAACATTACAATTGCATGAACCGATTGAGTGACACCAGACAGTTGAGAACCAACTACCAGGACCTTGGGAGTTAGATCACTACATGTTGTCTTTCTTTTTCAGGAGAAATAGAGTAGAAATATTCTGTTTTAATGTTGTTTGTGTCATTTTAACCATCAATAGGTAGGTAGTCGTTGGATCATGCCAATGATCAATATTTGGGCTATTGCTAGGGATTAGTTGGCATTCACCTGGTTCACGAAGGTGAAGAGTGCCAAGGGCTACCTTGGTTATGATACGGTAATGGTTGCACGAGTACTTACCCTATTGTGTAGGTAATGGTAATCATAGCTAATTGTTGTATTAGGAGGTTTCACTAGCAATCACTTACAACACGAGGGTGATTGATGCCATGTTTTATTCGAGTTGTGAAGAAGATAGTTAACAATATCACTAAGGTCACAAGGTGGTATATGCTGGAAGCTACTTCTTCATGGTTGAACAAACTTGTTGTTGGTGGCCTATAGGAAATTGAAGTTGGAATCCACTAAGCTATGGTAGGTTCATTACTAGTGGAAATTTTTAGGATGAGGACTTACCCTTGATGTAGTATGAGATACACTGAACCCTCTTCCTAATTGTTCGATGGTGAAAAATTTCAAGGAAAGAATGGACCTACGATGTAGTGCATAATCCACATACATTCATTTTCTATGTGTCATTCATTCATTGTGTATCTATTGGTCACTTATTGTGTAAATAGTTTCAAGTTTTAAGTATCTTGTTATTGATGTCCTTGCCAATGATGACATTAAGTAGCATGTGATGCTTGATTGTCACCATAGATGATAGCGGATTGGGAAAAGGATGGGACCCATAGTGAGCATCGAAATTCCTTTTCTAGTGAGATTTGCTTACAAGCTTATGTGATTATGAATCAAGTAGTGGGTTGATGCATGCAATATGTTGCATCCATTTCCACTTTACTAGTTGGTCTTTATGTAAACACGTGATGTATGTGTAAATTGTTCACATTGGATAAATGTGATGAGCATATGAGCCAATCACTATTGTACTTGTGATGCACATATGAGCTAGTCACCTTGTGTATATGTGATGCATGCTCAAGACAATCATTGTGTGTGATTTTGGTATTATAAAATTATATAACTCATGTGTATTTGTAGACTAATGTTTGGTATGGAACCAACACTTGATGGCCAAATTGTTATTGTTCTATTATAATTGGACTAAGTTGATAGCTTATTCTCAATGAATAATCATGGTTTAAAGGTGAGACCAACAATTTCATACAAGAGAGAATGGATTCCCTCTAACATTGGTGGGCGAACCGCGAAGCCTTTAATTTACAAAGGGGATACAAAGGTAGGGTTATCACAAATGAACTCTCAAAGTTTAGATCTAGGTCTAGGGATGACCTTAACCATAGGAGCTTAATACTTTTGAGTGTAAGCATACAACTAATGATGTTGATTTGTCGTCACTATAGTGAATGAAGAAATTTTGAAATCAACACTTCTAATTTAGATGGAAAATTATTGGTTAGTTAAGTTGGTAGATGAATTGAAAATAAAAATTGTAGCATTTGAGGGGTGAATTTTATAGAATTATCTTAAACAAGATATCTAGCTATAATGTTGTGTCTTTAGAAACTTCACTTTCATAACTAAGTATGCACATAATGTTGTTGATTTCTTAGGGTAGATTTTTTTTATTGGTTTTATTGGAAAATTTGTTAATTAAGTGGTTAAGGGGTAGGCACTTATCTCATGGATGATACAATTATGCCCTATTATCCTTCTTCCCATTGCGTCAGCTCTTGTCAATGATTATTTCTTGATCTCTTATTGAGGTAGGGATCCTAAAAATTAAAATAGGATGAATACAATAGTCCAAGTAACCACCTCTTGAGCTATGACATTCTTAATGGTTAACCAAGTTTTAAAAATTCATGGACATTATAATCTCACTTATAGAGGTACAAACATGCCTAACTATTCATTTTGTTGGGAATGACCCTATAAAACTTCCAAATGAGCACAAGGACACATCACCAACAATGATTTTACAACAATGGTGGATAAAGACAAATTTATCTCAATAATGATGATCGTACAAGTACAACTCATTGTTATTGTTACAAAAAGCTTCACTATAATGACTATCAAAATTATTCATCCTTCATTGTCTTGGCTATTAAAACTTCTTTTCATCTTGGTTACAAAAGCTTTGGATCACAATTACCAATATAACCCCCTTTTGTAATGGCCCATTTAGTCAATATAACAAAGCTCAATTTGGAACTTCAATACTTCAACCAATATTCATAATTAATAAATAATTTAATGATCTTAATTAGTTGACTATTTAAGAGGAATAATAGAAAAATAGGTGCTTTGTCTAAATGAGAGATAATTAGTGCTCTAGCCAAAGTCTTGACTCATCAAGATCTACTAGGTCTTGAGTTGTTTGGTAGAAAAGTATGCTTCCTCATTGGAAGTGAATTGAGGTCTTCATCATCTAAAGATACAACAATAATGAGGTTTAGATATTACTTTAAAATTTGACCTAAAGCCTCGAGGAAGAAAACAATCCAATAAGGATTTTTTTTTCTTTCAAATTTTAGTTTTCAGTTGAGGTTAAATATGTTAAAGTTGAAGCCCTCTAATTTATTTGTGATTGACCAAATCATTTCTATCCATTTATTTAGTTTTGAATTGTTAAGTTTCTTTGATTTTATAGTGTAGATGCAAATCATCAAGGCTCCTTCAATGTCCATTCTCTTTAGCTTCTTTTGGTTAGATAATTTAAGACCTTCAAATAAAGCTTCAAAATTCGCCTCATTGTTGCATTCTTGCTAGAGTTTTTTTGAAACCGATTAAATGAGGATTATTATCTCATCTTTGAAATTCAACTTGCACTTGAGGCCTCGAGATTATCTTTAGAGGCCTCATGCTTGATTACACATGTTTATTGAAAATCCAACAAAGTCATCAATCTCGTTGTTAATCAAGGTATCAAGGAGAAGGAAATTAAAGTATCTAATCTAAGTGAGGATCGAAGGATCCTTTTAGGATATTAGACATTGAGAGGCATTCATATCTATTTGGTTTGTAGACTCGATCACCTATCATGGTAATGGTTTTCCCATATAAAGTCACAATAATAGTGGTGAAAATAATATCCAAACCCATGAATGATCTTCAAAGAGGGTTGAGCTTATACAAAATGGTGGCAATATTGTAGGGAAATGATTTGAATGCAATAAGGATATGTCTATGCAAATTGCTTAGCTATTCAACTTTCTAGTACCACAAATGGAAGGAACAATTTTATCCATGATCCATAGGAACTTATTCAACAATAGGAGCATGTTCACAACATTGGAAAGAATTCCTCATGACTTTGATTCGCATTACAATGAAGAAAATACATAGTAAGTTGGTGAAAAACATATATATTAAATCTTCTTGGCACAATGAGGTATTCGTCTCCATCGCCAACTATGATTGTCAAGTCACCATTATAGATATTGGTGGAGCTTTTAACATGGATCATTTGAAGTGTAATAACCTAGTTTGCAAATGTTCCAATCTTTTTCAAAAGGGTTGTTGAAATGCAACATGGGAGCTTTTCAAAAATTCATGAGTATGACTGTGGACGTCTTATCCTCACAACAATTTGAGAGATTAGAGGAGTTGAAGGAAGGAATGTTATTCTTATTGTATAACAATAACTAAATGAGGCCAATGTAATATCATTCCCTCACATGAGGTATATAATATTTTTCTAGAAATTAAAGGAAAAGGGAGCTATCCCTATGACAATAACTTATGTATCAAAAATAATATTATATTATAATGTTATTTATATAATTAATAACATAAAATTTGGATAAGTTATATGAAAAATTGGTGGATGAATTTAAGTGTCGCTCTATATTTTAAAAAATTAATTCTGAATAAATTTTAAGTAACTCAATTAATTCTTATATTATTATAATACCTTTATTAATATATATTATATTTACAAACCCCTTTTTATATAGAAGCTTACATATACAAACTTTTGTATGTAATTTTTTATCTATATATAAATATTAATTAATAAGAAAGAAAAGGGTTAATGAACTTAAAGAATGTTTCTACATCTTCACAATACTTTTTAAAATAACTGTTACATATAATACATAGAGTTTTATCCAAATCCCCTTCTTTATATATACATATATGAAATATAAAAAAATGTGGATACCCTAAGTCTAATTCCCAAAACCTAGGGTTAGTCTTCCATCATTTCTAGGATTTCATTAGGATGCAAATCAACAAGGTGGATAGATTGACTTTCAACCTCCAAGGCGAGTCAATTAGATTTGGATCTGCGTCTTTTTGAGTCTTAGGAATGAATTGGAGATGATTTGGAATAATTTCCCTAATTAAACTATATGACCTAATATGATAAATGCAATTTCTCAAAAGTAAACAGACTGAAACAAAAATTTGCAAGTGGATCTAGAAAGTGTAGACTGATGTGTACCTTCCCAAAAAAGTTAGTTTGGTTATGCTTACAAGGAATAGGTCGCCCAATGGCTACTGAGTCTTTGTTAAGGTGTCTTTCTCAAAATTTGGGGTTTCTGGTGTTGGATCTAAACTTTTGTTTTCTGGTTGTAAACTTATCGGAATTCATCAGTAAATTTTGTAGGTGAGTTTTTGTGGCTTGACAAAGTTGATGACAACAAATTTGCAACAATTGAAAAATTGCCTTCAATTTTACTTTGACCCATTGCAAACATGTAACTTGCACATTCAAAGAGGGAGAAATTGTTGTGCCATATAGGGGCTTGCTCTAGTCAAACCCCGTGTAAGTGTTTCCACTTCCACAATGGCAATGTCAATGATAAACCGATAATGAAAAGGAAGGAAATGATGAATGAACACAATGTTGCAACTCACCACCCTTTAATGGCTTCCTTGAAGGAATGAAGTCATGCACATTATTTCAAGGATCTTGGATTTTACTTGATAGATTTGCTTGAATTCTTGGAGACCTACAACAATGTTGGCCTTCACAAAACAATAACATGAACACACATAGAATTTGACATGATGTTGGATCTTGAATTGCTATAATAAACTTTGATAATGTTGCTCTTGACTTGCTCAATAGTGCTCTTTAATCATAATTTTTCCAATAGATTTCATTTTCTTCTTTCAAATGATAAAAAGACTGGGTATTTATATGCAGTTGTTCTAATTTCCTAAAAATTAAATTCCAAAAGCTAACATTTCATATTTGAATTTTGGATGTTAAAATGCCACCAACAACATATTTGAATTTGGGTCCTAGCTAAGAAAGGGGACTTAGTCGTCCATGGGCGACTGCGTCCTAGCCCAAATTTCCAAGACACTCAAAGTCGGGGATAATTTAATGATTAGATGTATTTATTTAATGCTTGTCCTTAAAAAAAAGAGATTAATTAAGTCCAATAAATTAGGGGGACAAAAAATAATGTGAAATTATACAATTTTCTACACTACGATATATATATATATATATATATTGTAGCATCGTAAATTGTCACCCTTGAAAATTTCACACTATGTTTTGCTCCCCCTAAATTATTGAGTGGTGCAGGAGCACCTTTGATGCAATTTTGGGTTATATTGTGAAACTTTGGTTTTTTCTTTGTTTTGGCTTGATTGATGTAAATAAGGTCATTTGAGACCATCCTAAGTGTTTCAGGACCATTTTTGGGTTATTAGGTGAAATTTAGGAAAATATTGTAAAAGTTGCTAAAAGTTGTCAAAAGTTGTCAATGTTGTAATGACAACTTTGTAAATTTGTTAACCAATCAGTTGTGGGTCAGTTGGAGGCCTAGAAATTATTTTAGAAGCATAAATATGCCTTGTAAACATGAAATCCAAGGTTGGAGAAGATTGAAATGCAAAGAACTTATTTTTTTCCACGTTTTACTTACATTTTTTGTATGCAACAGTCGGCTATTCACATTTTATGGCCTATTAAAAATTGGTATGGCCATGAGACTAGTTGGATAAGTTTAATAATCCTTAATCTTCCAAATTATTTTGATTTGGTGAATTTTCATTACGTTTTGCAAATGTTATAGCATTTTTAGTGTCAATAGTTGTAGATTTTCACTATTTTGCAGCACGAAAATATGCTTGTATGGATATTTATGACCTATAATGGCTAGTGCATTCATTGGAAAAGTTATGTATTTTTTTAGGGTTAAAATTCTTTTGGTTTGGTCTTCTTTGGAGTTAATTTGAGAAAGTTATGGCAAAAATTCTCTAGATGGTCATGTTTAGAAATTAAGGTTTCCAGTTTGATAAAAAAATCTATTTCTCTCAATTGGCATGGTGGAAAATGCTAAAATTTTCAGAAAATTTATATTTTTACATGTTCTAATGGTTTCCAAGATTTTAGGCTGATATCGTTTGACCACAAGGAGTTATTAATGCTTGTGTGTTCTAATTTGTATGAAAATTGTCTTGAAACCCTAGCTACTTGAGGGTTCAATAAAAACTATACTTTGTTAGATTATGATTGGTTGGGAAATCATTTATATGTGTTGTAAGAGGACTAAACAGCCCAATAAATCCTTCATCATGTTGTTTGTTCTTGTTGAATGACATACATTGTTTGAACAGTCCAAGAGCAATGTGCCTCAAATGAACTAGAGTGCAACTAGTCCTTGTTTGTGATGAATCATTGGATCAAATGTGTCAAGTGATTTGTGTTTGAGTTCTCTTCTATAAACCATTGATCCTAATTGATTCTCTAGTTTCCTAAATTATGCATTCTATAGCCTATTTTTACCATTTTCTGAGAAATTGCAAGCATTGAACAAATGCATTTATTTAATGTTTTTCCCCCGACACCTTATTTCTTGGAAAATAGGGCTAGGAATGGGATTCCCTTGGGCGTATGAGTTCCCCTATTTTATCGGGAACCAAATTTGAACATGTCAGTGTCGATATTTTAACATTTGAAATTCAAAATGCATAAGTCAGCTATTGGGATTTAATTTGCAGGAAATTGAATAAATTCCTATAAATACCTATTTATTGCATCATTTGAAATTATCTAGAAAAATATTGGCAAAACTTATAATCAAGAGCACTATCAAGCAATTCGAGAGCAACATTTCAAAGCTTTATTGCAGAAATTCAAGATCCAAGAATCATGTCATATCCTATGTGATTTTATGCATGTTTATGTTATCATTATTTGTAAAGGCTAAACCTTGTTGTAGGTCTCCAAGCAATTCAAGCAAGAAAGATCCAAGATCTTGAAGTAATGTGCATGAATCCAATCCTTCAAGGAAGCCATTGAAGGGTGGCAAGTTGCAGCAGTTTGTTGATCCATCATTCCTTCCTATCATTTATCTTTCTTATCATTGACATTATCATTATGGAAGTGGAAATACTAACATGGGGTTTGACTAAAGTAAGACCCTAAATGGCACAACATTTTTTCTCTCTTTGAATGTGCAAATTTCAAGTTTGAAGAGAATTGAAGGAAGATTGAAGATCATTTATCCATTGTTTCATTCAAATCCCTACACCTTGGGAATTCATAGAAACTTACCTATAGAATTATCTGATAGTGATATGACATGCTTGCAAGCGGAAACATGGATTTCAGGATAGGTACACAACACTCTACCCTTCCCAAATATGCCTGCAAATCTCTATTTTAGTCTGTTGATTGTCAGTATCTTGCATTTTTCATATTAGGGGACATAGTCTAATTAGATTAATCAAAGAAAATCAATTCTAGTCCATTCCAAGACCCTAAAAGATGTAGATCTAGGTCTAATTCGCTCACATTCATGGTTGAAAGTCAATCTAAACACCTAGTTGATCTCCATCTTAATGAAATATTAGAAAAAGACCCCATGACAACACAAACCAAACAAAATTTGAATCCTAGGCTCACGTATTAGACCTAGGGTTCTCTTTTTCTTTGTTTCATATATATATAATCATTTATAAATATAAATTTTTATAAATATATAACTCAACTTTATCTAAGATTGACCAAATCATTTGTAGCCATTTATTTGGTTTCTATTTATTGAATTTATTTGATTTTATAGTTTTGATGCAAATCATCAAGTCTCCTTCAATGTCCACTTTCTTCAATATTTTTTTCTCACACTATTTAAGACCCTCAAATAAATCTTCTAAGTCTACCTCATTATTGTATCCTTGATAGAGTGTTTTGCAAAACTACCCAAATGAGTATTTTTCCCTCATTCATAAGGATTCAACCCCCACTTAAGGCCTTAGGATTTCCTCTGGAGGTTGAATCAAAATTTATTTACAATTTGTATCTTGGGGTGGCCATCCACTTCACCTGACATCTTTTCTTGGAGGATTCTTAGAAGGCATCATCATTATAATTCATGAAGATCCTTAGAAAACTCAAAGGTTTCATTATATGATCATCTCAACTAAAGAAGGGAGTTATTTTTATGTCTCTTACTTAGTCAAATCTTTCACAAGTTCAAGAACTACCAAAATATTTGACTTGGTTCTCAACCTTTTGAATTTCAACTTAGAAAATGCACATATTTTTATGGGAGATTTTATGGTTTTTTTTAACTTGTTTGGGGGTTCAAGATTTCATGAACCCCACAATCCCCCAACATTAGCCTTTGAGTAAACCCATTGGCCTTTGTGTTAGTCATTTAGTCCTTATATCTCTGACATGTTTCTTATTGTACCTAAATTTTTTGATAAAATACTTGACATTTTTCTATGGTGATTTTTGGAGGCTTTGTGTATTGTTAAACCAGTAGGAGAGTTTAGAAGTTCATGAATCATTGATATAAGAAAATGGAAGAATTTTTTAATGAATTCAAAATTTAAAGATTTGGAAGTCAAAAAGACATGAAGAAAAGAAGCCAAAGGAAATATCAGATAGTTCAATGGTTCATGAAATCCCTAAAACCCCAACATTGGTTCAAATATGACATGAAATGCCATCACAAAAAAAAGTGAAGAAAAGGAAATAAGGGTAGCATATCCTTTGAAGCCCATTTGTAAAATACCAAGTGATTGAATATAATGAAGCTCAACATATGGCATAGGGTGATCTACTCCTACAATTTGTATTTTATTTCATCAAGATTTACACTCAACTTTCCTTTGGTTTTGCAAGGTAGGTCTAAAAATTGTAATTTTCCTAAATTTTTACCTTTTATGTTGAAATTGCTTCCCATTATCCATCTACTATGGCATTTTAAGTTTTTTTAAAATTTATATTTTTAACTACCCTCTCACACTCTAAAATAAAAAATTACTTATTTTTCCAAAAATAATTCAGTACAATCTCTTGTCCAATTTATTCATTGAATTCAAAACTTCTTAAAATAAAGTTTGCATATCAAGGCTATTAACACACCTTTGTTTTGGATAACTCATTGTCACAAGTAGGAGATAGTAGCTTGGGGAATATAGACTTAGATGACTTATAGGAAAGAATGGGACAAAACCCCAAGTCACCAACTATAGAAGTGGCATTCCAGAGTGGCCTAGCTCATGATGCCAAATTTTCACCTTTATGCCATGTCTAGATCTCATCCTAGCTTGTGTGAGGCATTATAGATTGGATACCCAAGCAATCAAAATAACAGATGATCAATCGGTGGATATGTTAGATGTACAATCCCTTTGCATTACATTGAGGCTTCATATAAGGGACAAGTATTTATACATGAGCATTAACATTGGTAGAGTTTATTTCTAATATGTAAAGGATGATTTCCTTAATATCATAGCCAAATATTCATTGAAAGTGCCAAAGAAAGGGAAATCAAGGTTTTAGAATCTACAAAGGTCTTATTTTATGATATCTCATATATTATCACTTTGTTAAATGGGGTTTTTGGGAATAAAGAAAGTAACTCTTTTGTTTTTAATGTGTTTGTTCAATATAGCCATTTATATGCTTCTCAATATATTGATTGGGGAAAACTAATCTGATTGCAGTAGGAAAGCTAGCACTGAGACCCATCATGCCATTCTTTCCCGAATGCAACGTTGCGGAGGCTGAAGTTCCTTCGACCAGCACGTCTACGGCTCCTCCTCAATCTATGTATGTATATCTCGGAACAACTTCGAGTACAACTCTGACGGTAGCTCCTATACCTAATCCCATGGCTGCCGAGATGAACGAGATGAGAGAACAAATGCAAGCAATGACTAATGAATTGACCATTTTAAAGTGGCAACAATTCAGCTATCAGAAGTCGGCATACCAGAATTACCAAGGTGGAAAACCTCTATACCAATCGAATCAATGGCAAGATAGGTCACGAGGAAATACCTTGGCGCAAACGAATAACCAAATGGTTCTAGTAACTTTTCCAATACAAACTATTCATCCCAGTTCAAGCAAGGAGCTGGTGGCTGGACAAAACAATTTAGCTGAAGACACCAATTCATGGTGTTTTCCTTGCAATGATTCACATATGCCAAGAAATTGTCCGCGGAGAAATTTGCAAGAATAGATCGCGGACCAACGTAGTCAAGGCAGCGCATCCGTTTTCGGTAACCCACCATATGCCTCTCAACAGATGGACAATGTCGTCCTCACCACTCAAATGTAAGGGATGTCCATTCAACAAGAGTCGGACATCGTTCCAGACCAAGTGCTTTTTTCTTGGATGGAAGGAGAGGAGTTAGAATTTTCGAACGACATCCCTATGGATAAAGTACCCCGACTGCAATCTGACTACAATACGCGTTCAAAGTGTAGATTTACTTGAGAGTTCACAGCCTTACCTACCAATTCTTCCTCTCAGCCGATGTTGATGCCTAGCCCAGCAATAGGCCTATTGCCAACCCCACCACAGTCTAAGGTGGCCATTCCTAACTCTCTGAGTCCACTTCCTCCAAAGGCGAAGGCTCCATTAGTCACCCCTGTTGTTGCCAAATAGCCAGAGGCACCGACCGCAAAGACAATGTCAATTGCGAGACCTAAAGAGCAAGCAAACATGACTCACCAGTCGAGAGCGCAATTCAACATGGTGGAGCAACTGAAGAAGTCATCTGCCAATGCTTCTTTGTGGGATGTCCTAGCTATTCCAAAGCAGAAGGTACTATTACAAAAGGCTTTGTCAGGAGAGGAGGATGCGAAGGTTCCTACCCAATCTAATGAAGAGAAAATACCCGGGCCCGACTTGGATAAAGTGCTAACAATTCAACTGGAGGAGAAGCTCGAGTCTGGAAAAGAAAGTAAGTCTAAACCTAAGCCTTTCTTTCTAACACTCATTATTGGCAACAAGTTGTTACATAACTGTATGATCGACTCTGGTGCTAGCACCACTGTCATGCCAAAGCAAGTAGCTAATGCTTTGGGCTTAAAGCATGAGCCTTTGAATAAAGGAGTCATGCAGTTAGATGGAAATAAGGTTGATACCGTCAGGGTAATCAAAGGATTTCCTATGACTTTGTTTGCTTGTCCTAGTATCACTGTAAATCAGGATACTGTGCTCATTGATATCCCTCCTCTATTTGGGATTTGTTTGTCCCGAGAGTTCATAGCGAATGTCAGAGGATATCTAGCACTGGACTGGTCACATCTGATCCTAAGGACCAAGCATGGGGCTAAGATGAAACTATTTTCGAAAACTTTCCATTCCGAGCATGTTGCTGACGAGGCTTTTCTTAACTTTGAGGCAACACATACTTCAATCACTCGGGAAGAGAGTTTCAATGTAGAATTTCTCGAAGAAGAAGAAGCCACTAGTTCCCGGACAATAGAAGAGGAAGATTTGTTGAAAGAATTCATTGATGTAGACCCTTTCAAGAATTACCATGCAACTAGCCTTGGAACCTATGTTATTCATGAACAGGGGTAGATTATGCCCAAAATTACTAAAGAGCTTGGAGGTGAAGAATCTTCAGACGTATGGACTTTGTACTTCGATGGCATAATATGTAGAGTAGGAGTTGGAGCTGGGATTTGTTTGATATCCCCGTCCGACGATAAGACCTTGAGGTTTTTCCGCTTCCAGTTTGCATGTTCAAACAACGAAGTTGAATATGAGGATCTCGTCCATGGCTTAAGCCTTGCAGAACAAATGGGGGCCAAACAGATAAGTGTCTTTGGAGATTCAGAGTTGGTAGTCAACCAAATCCGTGGAATTTCTGTTGCAAAGAATGTCCGTATGCGATCTTACCGACATAGAGTCTGGCATCTGATTGACAAATTTGAAGCATTCAATATTCAGGCTATTCCAAGGGAAATGAATTTTGAAACCAATAGAATGGCAACTATCGGGGCTCAGTTTGAACCGGCCTCCGAATTATTGAGAAATAAGTGTGTGGTAAAGGTAATTGTAAGAGCCGCTATCCTAGATAACAATAAAGATTGGTAGGTGTTCGACAATGATGCTCATATTACATCATTCCTCCAGTCATCTGGAGAATTCACCAATCAGCTGCAACCGAAGATCGCCGAAGCTTACGAAGATCAAATCATCTAGTTGAAATCCAACAAGCTCCCGAGGGGTTTAGTCACTCTGGAGAGCCTATTTGATTTTGACGATGCAATGAGAGACAAAAGGAAATTCTCGTGGCTGATAAGGGTGATTACACCGATTTGCATATCGAGGAAGACAAAAAGCTCAAAGTCAGGAAGGAAGTATCGCAAAAGAATAAGGATAGGCTAAGACACTTCTGTGAGGAATACCCGAGTGTAGTGGCCTGGTCATATGATGATCTGAAGGGATACGATCCTAGAATCATTGAGCATACAATTGAGTTGATAGAAGGGGCAAGGCCAGTTTATTAGAAACAGAGACCTATGAACCAAAAGATAGAATCTCTCATGTCACAAGAGTTGAATAAATTGATCATGCCCCGAATAGTGTTTCCGATCAAGCACAACACTTGGGTGTCAAACCTGGTGCCAGTTCAGAAGAAAAATGGAGACATACAACTATGTGTGGACTTCTGAGACTTAAATAGAGCATCCTTAAAGGACCATTACCCCCTACCTTCAATGGAGGTAATTCTACAAAGTGTAGCTGGCTCCGAAATGTTTTCAATGTTGGATGGTTTTTCAGGCTACAACCAAATTCGGGTAAAGGAAGAGGACCAACACAAAACAATGTTCACCACCAAGTGGGGAACGTATGCATATGCCAAGATGCCTTTTGGGATCTTGAACGCCGGAGCCACATTTTAGAGAGCTATGGACATTGCCTTTAAGGATTTGATCCATAAAATTATACTCATCTATCTAGATGACTTGACAGTATTCTCAAAATCTACTGATGATCATTTTGATCATTTGGAGCTTGTTTTCCAGAAGTGCCAAGAATTCGATATTTCTTTAAACCCAAAGAAGTGCATGTTTGGAGTTCCCCAAGGAAATATATTGGGGTACGTTGTCTCTAAGGAATGCATTGCCATTGATCCGGAAAGAGTGGATGTGATCCGAGAACTCCCGTTACCTGTCAACAAGAAGGGTGCGCAGTCATTTTTGGGGAAGGTCAATTTCATTAGCAGATTCATTGTAGATTTTGCAGGGATCGTTCGGCCTATTACCTTAATGCTGAAGAAAGACCAAATCTTCAAATGGATGGCGAAGGCCAGAAAAGCTTTCGAGCTTATAAAGGAAGCTATAACTTCCACCCCTGTGTTGGTTAACCCAGACTTATCCAATGATTTTATTATGTATGTTTTTGGTGGTAGCAATAGCATTGCCACTGTACTTATGCAAAGGAATGATGAAAATAAAAGGGAGTCCCCTGTCACTTTCTATTCACGAACTTTAAATGAATATGAAGTGAAATATAACTTTGTGGAAAAGCAAGCCTTTGCCATTGTTAAAGGGCTTAAAAAAATTCAGCATTTCATATCATACAATAAAGTGATTGTTTGTGTGCCACATCCTAGTGTGCGAGAGTATATTATGGAGGGAGAAATCACAAAAAAAAAAGCCAATTGGATCACTAAGATCCTAGAATATTATATCGAAGTCAGGCCTATCAAGACTGTCAAAGGAAAGGGACTGTGCGAGTATCTTGCTGAAAACATTGAACCAGTGGTAGAATTTGAGGTTCTAAAACCTGTGTTAATAAACGAAGAGGGTTCTCAAAACAATTGGCTCGACGATAGAATAAATTTCATGCAGACAGGAAGGTATCCGATCGATCTCCCATCTTTTAAAAAATGTTTCTATCGCCTACAGAATAGCAATTATGTTCTCTTAGAGGGTGTCTTGTTTAAAAGAAATTTTAATGGCATTTTGCTAAGATGTGTAAATGAGGAGAAAGCTAAAAGAATATTAAATCAGTACCATAATAGCCCAGTTGGAGGACATTTTTCTGCAAGAACCACAACAATTAAAATTATATGTGCTGGTTATTTTTGGCCAACACTTTTTAATGATGCATTTTCACTGATTAAGTCTTGCAACGAATGTCAGTTCCATGTCGGAAAGAGATAGAATGCTGCTATGCCTTTAAGGCCTATAGTAGTAGAAGAACCTTTTGCTCAATGGGGTCTAGACTTCATTGGGATGATTAACCCTTTCTCTTCAACTAGACATAGATGGATATTGGCGGCGATCGATTACTTCACTAGATGGGCAAAGGTAGTGCCATTAAAAAATGCAACAGAAATGGAGATTGTTAATTTCCTAGAGGAGCTGGTAGCCAGATTTGGCCCGCCTAAAACAATCATCTCTGATAACGCTAAGGATTTTCTCAGTTCAAAGATGAGCCAGTTCGCACTAAAGTATGGAGTGTTCCTGAAGACCTCCTCTAGCTACTATCCCCAGGGAAATGGCCTCGCAGAGTCTACGAACAAGAACCTTATTAGGATAATTAAAAGGATAGGTTTGAAACACCACTGTGGGTAGACCGAATCATGCCCAAGCAGGTGCTAAAGAAATCTCCTTATGAGATGGTGTATGGGAAGGAGGCACTGTTGCCTATTGCCACAGAAATCCCTACCCTGCAATTGCTCAAATCCCTAGAGATTGAACAAAATGGAGCAATGGAGGTAAGGTTTTTTGAGATTTTAGAGGTTCAGGAGAAAAGAGAACACACCCTTGAGGCGATGAACAAATGCCAATAGGTGGTAAAGAAATGGTTCGACAAAAAGGCCTCAGATCAAGAGCTTCGATGCGGGGACTTGGTTCTTAAATTTAATGAGCACGGAGCAAAGCCCAGACAACATGAAAAATTTGATAGTCTCTAGGAAGGGCCATTCAAAATTACCCAATGTAAACAGTTCAACTCGTTCGAGTTGGAAGACATGGAAGGTAACGCCCTGAGTATTCCAGTCAATGGAATACATCTTAAAAGGTTTCATTAATTCTGCCTGCATTATGTTTTTGTACATTATATATATGTAATTATTCTTTCCTGCTTTAAGTTTTGAGTCTTCTCAGTGCAAGAAATGAAATGAAATAAAAACAATAGTGTTAAATAGAAGAATTGTAAATGGGCCAACATTTCTGAAAAGACACATATTATAGATAATGAGCCAAAAATTTACATTATATTTGGGGGGGGCAAAGACCTTGTATCAATATTTACATATGTCTGCTTTAGAGCAGAGCTTGAAAGGTGAAAAAGAAAAAATAGGGATTATCTTTATTCTCAAGATATTAGTGGGAAGGACTAGCAATCATAGCAACAGGCGGCACGAGATGAGGGAACACCATTCTTTGAAAATCTTCGTACCACTGAATATTTTGGAATGGTTCAATATAATGCACACGCATTAGGAAGTAGCATTCACTACGGACCCTAGCATGATGCTCCTTGTGAGTCACTAGCTCGAAACTAAAGAGGAAGGGCCTGGTTGGGACATGTCCTCCATGCAGTTGCTGAAGGTGAATTTTCTAAATCGAGGGGATCCCGCAATCAAATTGAGCCGCACGAACAATCTGCTCCAGGCCCTCGAGGTAGTGCCGAGGGAAGACCCACTTTGTCATCTTTAAGATCTTGCATTTGGAAACGCTAATGTCCACCAGCAAGGCGACAAAGTGCAAGCAGATGCTAGTATTCACCCGGTACTGCTCTTCAATACTCCACACAATCTTTCCCCAATACCCACTTGATTGCCTTCATGTACAACAGGTTCTTCACACCTGTCATGTGCTTTAGGCACCTGCACTGAATTTTGCCTAAAAAGGCAGCCTGGGTCTTTTTGTAGACAAGCCTCACTAGCGTTTCCATGCCTTTCATTTTCCTAGCTACAAACGAAATTACTAAGATTAAAAGCTTGCTAAGCTAGGAATGCTAGAAAAGATTTGTGACTTACAATGGTGCCAAGGGCCTTATTTATAGATTGGCCAGGGTTCAACCGTTGAGGAATGCCATGATTATCGACTGAGCCCAAGTGTGTCACCCAGCCTCATTTTTCAATGTTGCGGCATGTGAGGTGATGGGAATATATAGGTATGTTTGCAACTTTCTCTGTCGAGTTGCCACATTCATTAGAGAATGGCCAAGTGTCAGCACTAGGAGTTGTCATCCCATCTGAATCAAGGCAGGATAATAAAGATAGGTTGTTGGGAAAACGCACCCATGTACATTCATCAAGATTAGTAAATGCATAAAGCCTACGAGGGAGTTTTTGCAAGGTTGTCTTGGTTCATTTTTTAAGAGAAACAAGCGTCGCCGCATGCGAGAGGTTGTTTCTTAAATGTAGAGAGCAACTTGGCAGGTTGGTGATCTTTTTGTACAAACAAAGGGTTGGTGATGCTTATGGTAACCAGGTCTAAATGGTTGGCACGTACCCTTCTCGGTTTTTTTTCACGAAGCTCGAAAAGGTAGGTTAAGGCATGTAGAAACGCATTTATTGCAAGGAATTACCTAAGGATAAAGCAGCTAATACATTCGTAACAGAGAAGGAGTTTTTTAGAAAAGCTAAGTCATCTTATGAAAGTTTGCAAAACAATTCTTGCAAACCAGACAGAGGAAAAGGCTGAAATTGTAGAAAACCCAACACAGGACTTGGCCCCAACAAGTATATTCGAGCAGATGAGGAACGCACCCTGCGTAATGTTCTATGACCAAGAGTCTTATACTACTCTTGGCATCCCCACAAAGCCTTGCTGGCCTTTCACCCATCCGTTGGACTAGAGGATATTGAATGCAATCCCTCACAGAGATCAAGCATTAGTTGCAGTGGATTGGGATAACGTCTTTGATCCCAAGTTATCTCACAATCCTAAGAGCCTTCGAGAGGCTGCATGCAAAAATATGAAGCATGTACCAAACCCTTTTAACAAGCGGTTGTGGTTCTGTGGGCTTCCGCAGTGTATGGTTCCTCTGGTACACCCTTGCCTAGAAATAGTGCCAGCATGTGCAATGCGCTTTGACGCAAATACTGGAGTGATCAGTGGAAATAATTTTAGGGTAGTCATTAGCCTTGAAGTTGTTCAAGACATGATGTGCATCCCACTCTCTCTGACCCAGGAGGATGAGATTTTTGAAGTGAACATAATGTAGCAAAAGTGGGGGTGACTCCAAAAGGCACAATAGTTTTATCGCTCCGAGATCAGTCAACCAACAAGTAATTCGGCACCGCCCAAGTTCCCTTTTGGTCTGAAGGCCCTCAAAGGTGGGTCTTCCTCTATTGCTTCTATGCTGGCGCTAGTGTGTGGTCTGGATATAGACAAAGACGTTTTCGAGTTTCAAATGTGCCTCAGCTTCATGCTGAAGAAGAATAGTGAGACTCCGCTCTTGGATTTTGCTCGAGTCATCAATGATGGAATTTGGCGACAACTGCAAGAATTCTAGGTTGGCTCTAAGTTCAGGTACCCCTCCTTTCTAGCCTACTTAATTTTGCATTAGGATTCGGATTATTTTTCAACTTTTATGCCCCTGGCTATTTTTGATGAGGGCGAACTGAGGAAGCCAGTCTCAGCATGGACTCCTATCATGTCAAAAACCTTTGATTATTATGCATTTTCAGACTCATTCTTGGCCCCAACTCTGCGGTCTTTGGATGGAGCTAGCATCAATATGACCACACGTATATCACCCCGACAAAAGTCCTGGTTGCGAAAGCTAGTACCACCCTATGATTGGTTCTTTGGCTTGGATTTCACCATACTTCACGTACATGGTTTCACCTAGGAGCCCTTCCGGCTTCCCCATTATCTTTCTGATAGAGTGTTGGCCCTAGAGGCAATGAGGTAGCTATGTACCCTTGATGATGATTACTGGGGGGGAAAACACTTAACATCCTATTTGTTGCTACCAATCATGTTTGGATCTGTGTCGCTGGTTAAGAAGAGGACTTAAAATATTGATACCTCGATGATTCTACTTTCAAAGTTAGGTCATCTCGGGTTGGTATTGATAGAGGATTCTTGGCATTACAACCCCGACAATGATTTATCTGGCGTCGACATCAAAATCCCACATTCACCTCGGCCATTCTGGGACCATCGGAGAAACGTCGAGGAGGGAAATTTAAGTAGGTACATAGGACTTGAGTATCTGCCTACTGACGATAATTGAACGCCATGGCTAAATTTTTATTACATCGTGGAGAAGGCCAACCCAAAGCAGAAGATTAACTTGTCCCTGTGCACACAATTGAATAAGCTCGGTTGGACGTCCGAGAAGATTCAGGACTTCTGGATATACCGGCAGGAGACTCTGGCAACTACCAAGATTTACGACGAGGTGGCCCTTGATGAAAGATTCAATGAAATTTGGGAAAGGGAGCATCCGGACATTGAAAGGTCTCTAAACCGTTCAATATCCGTGTAGCATTACAGTGAGGAAGAGATGACCTCGGAGCCTAGGGAGGAGGTAATGCAGAGTCCCCCGATCATTGTGGAGAGTCTGACCCATGAGAAGAATACTGGTAAGCAACCCGCAAATGAGGAGGATCCATCCACACAAATAGTAGAGCCATCCGGCTCCTCTAAATCAACAAGAAAGCGAGTGAGGACTACCACTGGTCGGAAACGGGTCATTGTTGATCTCAAAAATTACTTGGAGGAAAAGCGATAACGAACCAACAAGTCCGGTGGAGAAGAAGAGTGGCTAATGGAGGAAGCGGTTGAAGTGTCTGCAGCTTTGCATGAGCCTCAGGTAATGTTCCCTCCCTCTTCTCTCTCTACCATTTCTCTAGTCTCTTCTTTGGCTGCCCTTATTTTTTCATCTGTGCCAGTTTTCTTGGCCGTTGGATATCTTGGGCAGTCAGGTCTTACCCCTCCTAGTTTCCCTTTTTTATCCTCCGCTTTCCATCCCTTACCCGAAACACAATTTGGTGTAAAAACTGGGCTCGTGGGCCAAAAAAAATCATCTATGAAGCCCAACCCTGCAGTTGGCGCATCTCCAGTCTTTCCCTACACCACACTATCATCCCCTCCGAGCATCCAATTCATTCTATTGTTCTCCCCGGCCATTATAACGAGGCCCAGAAAAACCTCTGATGCATTGAGTACACTGTCTTTTCTGCTAGCCATTCCTCAGGAGTACCCCTTTGTAGGTGGCTTGGGCGTCCCTGCCCAAGAATATTTTTTGCAGGTTGATACAAACAAGAGCGCCCGTGCCCACCGGATCAACAAAAGAAGACAGAAGGATGCAACTAGGCAGGCGGAGCCCCATTTGCAAACTGTCTTCAATGAAAGTCATAATTCCCTGATGTTTGCAAAAATCACTCCTAATGTGATTAAACCGATAGGAGAAATGCTACCAAGTGATTATTTTGTGAATGTTGTTGGACTAGACTTGCAGTAGGCCCACCCATGAGATAAGGTTGAGCTGATGGAGGAGACCCAAAAAATTGTGACCACTGATTATCTCAAGCTAAATCGGCAAGCGAAAAAAAAAGGATGATCAGATATTAGAGCTCAAAGGTAAGGTCGGAATTTGGGTAAACAAGTTTAAGGCCCAAGAAAATGAAATAAGTCGCCTAGAGAAGGAAAAGAGTGCCTTCGAAAGTAAAATTAAGGAGCTGGAAGATTTGAGCGCAGAGATCGTTTTGACTCTCCAGCAGGAGGTCGAGCTGAGCCAAGTAAATGAAGAGAAACTCTGTGTTGCATCTGAGCTGCTAAGTGAAGGAATGAGAGAGCTCTGATAGAACACAGATGCTGAAATCAAGGAAATGAATGCCAACTTGGAGTTGGAGGTTCAAAAGGCTAAATGAGCCGAATTGGCCCTAGAAGAAAAGGAAAAGTAGCTTTCCACTCTAAAGGAGTAGGTTTCCATGTTGGACAAGAACTTGTCAAAACTAAAGGCAAGTCTGAGTAGCAGAGAAGCAGAATTGGCTATCCTAAAGACCCAACCTCTTGCACCCTAGATGAACTCGTTGGTAATCGCCAAAGAGTTGTATGCATCATACTAGGAAAAGGTGAAGGCATTGTGCCTTACTCTTCAGCCCACCTTAAAATTTATGGCGCAGGCGGCTAGCCTTTGCGGAACAGTGAGTGAATCAATATAGTAGGTTCAGGAGTTAACTTCTGACAAGGTTCCAAAGGCTAGAATTTTATTGGGCAAGTTGTATAATGCTTCAGATGAAGCATTGAGCAACATGGGCATCGTTGACCAAACAACGGCAGCTATGGGCGTAAGTATCCTCATCTCTATGCACGAGGCCGTTCAACGGGTAGTAAAATGCAGGGCTCAGTTGAACCAGGTTACCAGCGACATGCAAGCAAAATTTTCCCGTTTGACTCAAAAGGGCCTCCCTTCGTCCTTCATTGCGAATCAGGCAGTAGCGGGTATGGAACATATTGCTGCAATGATCGAAGAGAAGAAGCAAGACCTTTCTATCTTCCTATCTTTTGATCAATCTCTGACCGTCGAAGAAATTGAGGGAATCGTGCATTAGCTGGCATAGCTCTTCTTCCAATTGGAATTGGAAATAAAGGTATCAGGTAGATTTCCTTTAAGGCAATTATCGATCTCAGGCTGGCTCATGAGAATTTGCGAGCTCTCTCTGCATCGTCAAACGAAGTCTGGTCCAGTTTGTAGGCCGCCCTCTCGAGGTTGTGAGCACTTTTGGATGTTGAACCAAGGTTTCTGGGGTTCTTCATTCTGTGAGCGAAATGCCCCTGTGAGTCACCAAACTATTCAAAAAAAACTGCCAAGCCTTTGACGTTTTATTATTTCCTTACGGCTACGCCTTCCCTTTTTCAAATGCTCACTGCCCTCAGAGTGCTCCATGTGGCTCCCTCTCGAGGCTTTCTACTTTTTCATCACTTCATTTTTTGTCGGTATCCATCTGAATGCCACGTGGCTTCCTCTGGCTGCTTTCCGAGTTGTGCCCGCCTTGTACTTTCTTTTGCTCGGAGCGCTCCACGTGGCTCCCTCTTGGATCTTTTCATTGGACATCTCTTTGACTCTCTGTCGGCCTCCGTCTGAGCGACATGTGGCGATTGCTTCTGCACTAGTTACCTTGGACATGTTGTCGGACCTTTTGTACTTGCCTTTTGTTGTGTTTTTCACCACGGTGCCACGTGCTCTCTCCTGTTGCTGCTTGGTTTTTCGTTCCATGTCATGGCCTCGCTGGCATGCTGTTGGCCAATCGATGTTTTGCTATGGTAGCTCGAGGTGATCTGGGTCGTCGGTCCCTGATTGTGGTTTGCTCTTCTTTTGGTGTGTTTTCAGGCGGTGAACTGGCCTTTAAATACGGCCATGCTTATTTTATTTAGGTTGTTGATTAAGTTTGAAAAATCTCCCGAGCACTGGGAAGAAAGTCTTTTGTAATAGTTTCATTTAATCTAAAGACTTCAGATTGTGCCAAATGAATTCAGCCTTTCTATTTTCAAGCATTTGTTAAAACTATTGATCTGTGTTGTTATCTTCTTTTCGTATGAATGCTTGTTCTTTAGCTTTTGTAATCTTTCACAGCTCAATAAATGCAAATCATGTTTCTTCAACTCCTCTGTGTTAGATAAGGTTATGCTTCATTATATTATGCAAAATTAGAGGGTATTTTTATGAGTTAAGTGTTCTGAGAAAAATAACTTAATTAACAGCATTTTGGTGGTTCAAGCCTCTACATCATTGCACTGTGCTCTATTGAAAATTGTCTATGATCTTGGTGCATCACCTATAGTGTAGATCTTACATTCTTACTATCTTTCTAACCCTTTTCTCCCCACTAAACGAAGAGTTAGCTTCGATAAAATCCCGGAGGTCACTTAGTTAGCGCAATGTCCCCCAATAGCTAAGTTTCCCATAAGACTGCTGCTACATGCAAAATACTGCATCAACAACTAATTTGAAGGCTTCATCATATCTACTCTCAATATGCCAATCATTTGGAGGTATATTAATGATCGCAATTGTCCCAACATTTGCACTAGTGTTATTAGCTTCATTGGATATCTCTAAATGTGTATTCAAGGCTATTGTTTTGTCACTTTCATTGCACACATCCTCATCCTTAGTAGCTGCATGCATAATCATAGAATCATCTTGAAGCTCTACAACATGTTCCTCATGCTCCAAGATAATCTCTCCATCAATTTTTTGTTGCATCAATCTCCTCAATATCCAAGAAAGGTTTTAGCTTCCCTCACATTGTTTGAACACTCTGTCGACCAACTCATAAACAACTATAGAGACATCTCGTTCTTTCCTCACAATAGCCAACAACATAGATATAAGGGGCTAGGAAATAGTATCATATTCATCAATGATTAGGACCATAATGGTTTGCATGTAAGAAAAAATATCTTCTCCATGATCCTTATCGATAGATGTTATTAAATAATGAAAAATCTAAAGAATAAGATCATCACATTCTAAATCAATCAAAGGATAACAAGATATGGCTCGTGCCATCACTTCTAACATCTTAAAACTCCTACCAAAGGAACGACCCTAATCATCAGGTAACCCATGAAAGCTCTCAACAATCAGTTGTAGAGTCTCCCTCATTATATCATCTTCATAGGGAACCCTAGGAGTTGTAATCCTTGTGATCTCACTAAGACAACTGGTGATTGCAAGTCTCACATCAATATCAGAGTGCATCACCATCTAGGACTAGACTAAAGCAATAAATGGTACTTATGTTGCATATTTTAACCCCTCAAAATCTAATTGGTCCAATTTTGATAAATACATCTCCATTTCTTCCAACTTACTAAGAACATTTTTTTATGGAACCCGAGTCATAAGTTGTTTTCCCAAACTATAAAGCTTACAACTTACCTTAAGGACTTCCATTAAAGGCTCAAATGTAATTTTTATGATTAATTTTTTGAATTGATTTGTTAAGAGACTCTTTCCCCTATTATTCATCATCAATTATGAACCACACACATAGGTTGGCAGGTTTGCAGGCTTTGATACTATTGTAACATGCACCCTCAAACTGTTAGGAAACTTGAAGCCATTGTATGACAATTTCCACATCACCCAAAAGAGATAATGCAAATAAGTACTCAAAAATCCACATGCAAAATAATAGACAACGTACCCATAAAATATGACACAAGATATACCTCTTGGGAAAACCCTCAAAAATGGAAAAACCCACCCTCCAAAAGCATCCACACTCCATGTATTATTCAGCAATGAAAACCCATTACAATACATCTTCAGAGACTGCATGAAAACTTCTGAAGCACAATCTATCCATGCATTCCATGTGACCAAGCATGAATCCACACATCCCATGCCATGCTTCAAACCCTTACACATGTACAAGCTCGACCTGCTAACCCGCAACAAACTCTCCAACCTTAGACAGCTACCCTTCTGGTTGTTTTTATAGAAGCAAGCTCCCACAAAACCATCAAGTGGTATTACATAAACCATGTACCCAAAACCATGAACTTACAAAATCATGTGACCCGACATTTAATATTGGGTACTTTATTATAATTTTGTTTTTCCCAATATTAAATAATTACATTTTACAATTAAGTCCCAATGTTGCATACAACATAAAGTGGCCCCAACATTATAACTCCTAGTGATGTGCGTCCATCTAGGTACCCCTAGGTGCACCACACACATATAATAATAAATTAAACATTATAAGCATTATGCATGGTGTACAACATCTAATCCTAACAATCTCCCACTTGTTGTAAACATTACATAATGGGTAACAAGTAAGCTTAAACATCAAGATAATAAACTCCATAGGCAACATGTACCATACTGGAATCCAAGCGCTCCATGTGCTCCATCAAGATACCTGTAAAAAGACCCAAGGTGACCACCATCTCATCCATGAATGCTCTCATCCTCCACCATGCCAATGCACTAAGATAAGAACACATCCAAAGAGATGTCACATAATTTTCATAAAGAAGCATAATCCTGACTCAAACCGATATTTCAAAACACAAACACTCAATCCAAAGATAACGATATGCACCAGTAGTTGTCAAGAATAAATCACCCTAGCTGAAATGACACCCACATCAAATTCCAACACATCGAACTATCCATACCTCCAAGGTATACATAACATAGTAAACTCATTCCATCACATATCCACCCATAAACCACAATAAAAAGCTCCATGTGCAAACTTGTCAAAGAGTGACATAAACATGCAAGAGCTCCCACTGCATGGGAAATGTCCAGATGAATGCAAACCTGCAATGAGTGCATTCAATGTGTTGCTTCGTTAACATTCCAGAAACAAGGCACCATCACAAGTGATCAAGGCATACCAAGTCTACTAACAACATCACATAGATGTAAACATGTAGTACCAAGGAATATCCACAATGATATGCAAAACCTAAAAACCTAACACTTGTAGCATGTCCTACACACACCTATAAATGCCAACTGCATCAATTATGATCTCCTCCACAACATCCCATAAAAAAATCCATAACAAAATCCAACTGTCCAATCACTAAGATCAAACATAACATATGTATCATGTAAATAATCATGGATGTAAGCACCTCAAAACAATAAGATCAAACTCAACGTAACCATTCCCAAACCAAGGAAATCAGCCCAATAAACCATCTCCTAAACTCAACATGTACAAGGAGATAAACATGCCAACACTCCTCAAATGGACCCTCCAAAACCATATGTCCATAGCTTAAGATCCATATGCATGAGAAGATAAAGCATAAATCATAAAGCACCTAAAAGAAACTGTTACCTATTTTTAGCTACGGCTAAAAACAAGTTGAACTGAATTACATTCATCATTGAAAGGTACAAAATGTTTTTGCTAAAGTATTCATTGCTGAGATAAATCTGATTACATTTTGAATTTTTAGCATTATTATGCAATTAGTTGTAATAAAGAAATCATAAGATTGCATAATGTTTGTTGCTTTATTCATAATGTACAAACCAAAGTCCCACACAAGTTGTGGGAGTAACTTCATTTGATTTTCAAATCAAATAATGAATACAAGGAAAAAGAGTGTATCATACAACTAGAAATAACATGGGCACAAGATAGAAGGTGATTTGTCATTGCTTGGAATGACGAATCGTCATTACACTTGAAGTCTTTAGTTGTTGTGCCTCTAAATTGATCCAACTCTGAGCTCCAAAATTATCTACAAGTATGATGAAGGGTGGTGTTAGAGAAATGAAAAATCATATCATACCTCATGCCTACGTTACCAACAAAAATATAACACACATCCAATTGGGAATTAATCAGATGATTTCACTATTCAAAAGGCATAAAGAAAAGAGGAAGCTTTCAGTTCAGTTATTTTGCTAACATGTTTGTTCATTGTGTAAGAACATGTGTATTAAGTTTGTGATCATTTATCATCATATATGTGGAGCAAAATGGGCTCCCACAAGGGTTGATCTCAGCATATCAAGAGGACATTCTCTAATTATACATGAGAGCCATCGATATCAATTACAGTCATAAAATCAGATTGCTATCATAAAAGAAACAGAAGTAGCAGCCTTCAGATCACACCATGGTGGAAACATAAGGAAGTTCCATCTTCATCAAAAGAGGAACAAACATGTCTAGAAGGTACAGTGTTGGGATCACATTGGTCATATTACCAAGTTACAGATCATTAACACAATCAAATCTAGTCTCAAAATAGAGAACGTAATCCATTCAGGAGTTTCATTCAATAAACATTGCTATGCATTCAAGAGTACATGAAGATAACACAAAGAAACAATTTACAAGCATGCTCTTATTGCCTTTATGATTGAATGAAATCTGAAAATTGAAGATACAGCCACCCAGATGATATGAGGGAAGCAATCAAAAGGACATTTTAAATAAGCATGATTGATTACATACAATGTTTCAATCGTAGCTTCATTTAATCTAACATTTTCATTTAAATGAAAGTACGAAGCACTTTTTACATTGAAGGCCAAACAGAGCATTCAAGCATGAGGGTTGGTTTTTAGAACTTTAAAGAATATTTGTGGTCTACAGAAAACAGAAAATGAATAAGTGTTGAAGGATGTGATAAAGAGACTTTATGCATTTCATCGAAAGATGTCATTAACATATTAGCTTGATAAGTTATCATTATCACAAAAGGTCAAGAGTCTAAGCACTATGAGAGATAGCTAGGCAAGTGAGTATGAAGTCTCTAAGGACAGTAGGACATATGTATAAGGCTAGAGTATCTCACCACAAGATATTTGTGAGAAAAAACAAATGAGTGAGGTAACTACCTTAACTCAGCTTTCAAAATTCAACAAAAGCCTTTATCAGAAGCCTACTAAAAGAAAAAAGAGTAAAGAAGGTCCTTTAGAGGTTTTTAAAATAAGTTTATTTCCTTTCTTCATACATACAGGTGCAAAAATATTTCAATGACAAAGCCCTCATGTTGAAACCCTTTCCCTCTACAAAGTTTGAAGCTTTCTATTTTCTGGAATGTGAATAAAACCCAGAATACAACAAGAATACAAGGTTGTAGCCTATGGGAGGATGTTCCATCTTCATCAAAAGAGGATAAAAACCTCGCCATGAGAAAGAAAAGTTTAAAGGTGGAGGAAAATAGAGATTTTGCCATGAAATGGTGTAGTCGCGGCTTAACAAATGGAAAATCATTGAAAATGCAATGAATAGAGGTTTTCAGTTGGTGCATATACAGAAAAATGAAATACCCAAATAGATGAAACTCTTGAACTTGCTCAAGGGTTTAGCAAGCACTCAAAAATCATATAAATCATGGCCATGGATATAGTCTTCCTTTTCTATATAAAATGGTACTCATATTTTAGAAGGTAAGCAACAGAATACAATAGCGAAGTATCTAGAGTTGAATAAAAGCTTACCTCTTCTTATTGTAAGGAAATTATGTTCCAATATCTTCAGAGAAGCTCCGAATGTCTTTCAAATGGTGGCCTCACAATGACACAATGTCAATAGAGGATGAAAAGCATAGAAATATAAGAATCATCAGGAAAAGATGCTACAGTCATGGCTATTAAGCCAAAAAATGCTTTGAAAACGGAGGAGAAATGTCAAATTTGTGTCAAGGAAATCTTACCACACGTTTATTTGTGGAGATCTTCAAAATGTCGATAAAAACTACATAATATTAACAGGTTTTAGACTCCAAACCCTGGCTCCATTGGCAACAGCATGACAGCGCCCTCCAGGATTAGAGAAAATGAAAAGTCAGAACAATAAAATGATTTAGGGTTTGATGCTTTTGTCTCAAGCCCTAATTTGAGTGATGAGTATTTTTTTTATTATTTTTTAAAGAAAAATCATTATATGCATCCTTGGTATTGACTATCGAAGTCAATAAGACCTAATGATTATGGAGTGACCCGTGACTTCATGGTGAAGTTCAAATTTTACATGCATATTGTATTATTAAGTGCAAAGTGATGTTGCCTTAATAATTATTTTAAGGGTTTTCTTATTATGATTCTGGCGAAAACAATGGTAAGATTAAATATTAAAGGTAAATATTACTTTAATATTTAATATGTAATGGATAAGGAGAATATAATTACAAATTAAATCTTAAAATAATCAATTTGATTATTTTTAATATTTAACCAAACAATTCTTCTTTTACCAAGATCATGCAAGAATAATATAAAGCAAACTAAGGGTACGCCCATGCGAGGGGAAAATATGGAAAATACTATAAAAAAAATTGCTCATGCACGAAGTGGAGCTTGAGTTCTTAGTTATTCAAGTCATGCCAATTGTGAGGTTTTCTCCCAATTTTACATCAATTCACTAGGTGTTTTGGTCATGTGTCGATTTCTAGATAGAGAGTGCAGTTTGCTTCAATTTTGGGCCATTTTTACGAGGATTTTCTCTTTTGCTCGGATTTCACATTGATGTAGTTTTTTTCACTTGGAGTTAGCTTCAATTCCACTTTTGGTTGCTTTGTGCATGCCTATTTTGTATATATTGGAAAAACTTAGTCTTTTTCCTCTAGTTCTTGTTTTCTGCCTTTGCCTTCAACAAAGAGACTTCATGTAACTCAGCTTTCATAGTTTTATGATTTTTAGCAGATTTTATAGGTTATCTTAGAGTATCATTTTGCAATGTTCCTTATTTTGTCATTACAAGTTAGATATTAGCCTTCTTAGATTCAGGTGTTTTTTTTTATGAATGTTTTGGATGCAAATTTAATGTGTTTGACATCAAAAACTTTAAATTTTTGTCACATTTGTGAATGCATGTACACGAAAAAAATAATCTTGGTTGCAAGTCATAAATTGTGCTTTTAGTATATCCTCATCTTTAAGTTGTGAAAATGACATTTTCCTTCATAAAGAATGAATTATCAAGCCTTCTTGTGAATCATTGATGCAGTTGAATTGTCCAATCTAAGTTGTGAAAATAAGCTTCACAAAGAATTATTTGTGGATCGATTTGTGCTCTTTAAGTCAATTAGGTGAATCACCCAGTTTTAGATTTCAATTTATGCTTTTATTTCAAGCCTTTTTCCCCTTTTCCAAACAAGTTACAATTAATTAACCAAAAAATTCAATAGGAAGCCGACCTAGAATCCGAAGGTCTAGTTTCATATAGGGTACCCACAACCTAAAATTAGTCCAATGTTGCACGGGATTGCACAACTTTACAACTTTGCATGCAGGTGCAAATCCCTGTGATAACAAAAACAATGGGAAATAACTCTCAAGTGAAACTATTGAGAGACCAAGAGTGGGGAATGAGAATGCTCCTCCAGGATATCCAAGTCATCATGACTCAACCAAGAACACTCTCCTCATAGGTCCATGTTGAGCTCACGTCCAACCAAGGTGTAGGATCCTCGGACTTCTTGCTAAAATCTCATCAAGAGTAACCATCTCAAAACATGTCTCAAACCATAAGAGAACTCAAGCCTTGCATATGTTTCCAAGTATCCATGAGTACCTGTAACCAACCAATCCATGCCAAAATCTAAATGCAGCATAGCACCATCATGAAGTAATCAAGCAAATGATCAATGTACCCAATACCAAGAGAACCACCAAGATCAATAGTCAAAGTCCTAACAGTTGAATCAAGAACATAACCATGACATCATGATCTAACCAACTCCTTCTAGGAGATCACATGCACCATAACATATATATAAACATCCTAGTATCAAGAGAAAATGTACCACGCCAAACTCTAATCTAGAATCAAGAGTGTACCATGACATCATAACAAACACTCTAAACCAATAAATCATATCCCCAATCACATGAAGATAAGCATACCAATTATGCATCCACGTCATTGCCAACAACTCCCATTGAATCATGATACCAAGTCACACATGGCATCATGAAAACCCTCTCTATGAAGATCATCTAGGTTTACACACACAACTGAAATGTCAGTAACATAACAAGTAGAACCAAAATCTCTAAGCCAAGAAGATACCTACAACCACCAAACCATCATAAACATATCCATCACCGCCAATCCATCACTGTCAAAATCTCCCACTAAAAAGTGTAACCAATGAATGTAACAAGCTATCATGACATCGTGATAACAATCTCCAAGAAGATACACTGCCACAACTTGAATCGGGATCTAATCCAACACCACCAACAATGCACCTGCATAAACCATCATGACATGCCAAATTCTCTAATGCACAAGAAACATCCATGACACCATGATCACCACCAAATGTGCCAACAACTCAACCCAACTATGTCCACATATCTGAATAATCATAGTCAACTACATAGGTCTCATATCATGACTGTACCTGATAATACCATCTCACCTCCTCAACATGACAACAAAACCAACAAACCAAGTGACTAAACCAAGCTATCGAAACTGAACATGCATCAACACTGAAATATCAATGGGCAAAGATAACCCATGTCCAAGTCATAAATGCAACATGCAAGTATAGACTGCGTACAACATTGCACAACTTGTAGCTACAATAATGCAACATACAAATCCAAACATATACTGATAACCATGTAAAATGCAAGAATAATATGAGATGTACAACTGAGCATACAATGAATCCAACATCAAATCTCCTAGATCCGACAATCCATAAGCTCATAGTATCATCATAGTCAAAATAACCCATAAGCAACTCATATAAATAAAACAACAAATAAAACATGCCAAAATATCTCCAAACCTAACTCACTGTGTAGTGCTCTGAACAAGCTTTTCGTCGACTATTTGAAGTCCAAAATCTGACTCCATATACACCCAATATCACCTCTTAAAGCTCAAATAGAACACCTGACTTTGACCAAGTAAAACACTATCTAAACTGCAAAATCTCATAAAATCACTGGCACCACAGCATATATCTCTGAGTCACCTTTCCAACGAGTCCAAGAAGTCAAAAAATCGACATCATGAGTAAAAGTTATGCCTCTCAAAGTAAAATTGCTCCATTTGAATATAGGGCAAAATTTGGTGGACCCCACCCCCAAAAATCAATTTAATTTTTCCAAAGTGAAAACTAGTGGATTTTTCAATTGATGTTTTAAAAAAATTAAAACTTTAATGAATGGGATGGAAGAGAGGCAATATAACATGGTTTAAAAGTTTAAAAATATTAAAGACTTAATTTTAAGACTTATATGTCCACTTTTCTTAAAGGAATTTTAAAGTTTGTTTTATGAAATGAAAGATGTTAATTACGTTCATGAGGCCACAACAACCTATGGGACCCAGGAATAGCACAAGACTGCCACCAAAAAGGGGAGACCCTAAACAATTTGAGTTCTTCGCTCAAGGTCAACCCTACGATGGTGAATTTTGATTATGCAATTTGCTGATTTGGCCAACCTTTCCTCCTCAAATAGGGTATTTAAATTATCAACTTGTAAGGTGTCCGCATAGTTGGCCCGAATATCATTATACGCTGAGAACTCCATAACAAAATTCCATTTTGTCTCCACCAATCCCATGTCGCAAAATTGACATATTATTTCTTCCCACAATGCTTTAGGAACCAACCATCTACCCGTTTCACATCTAAGATGATGTGAGCTAGTCTGGAACTAAGCTATCAACATCTTTGCTCTCCATTTAATATTCGCTCCTATATAGGCCTTTTCTTCATGATCCCCCTCGGGGTTAAATTCTTTGATATAGTATTCTTTCTTTCGTCCTGATTGTTTTGTCCATATAGCATTTTTGAATTTTTGCTTCACATATTTTTTTATTTCTTCATTTGTACTTGGACAATCTTGCATTTTCACACCCCACTTTTCCATCCACTTTTTGTTTTGTTTCATCCAAGTATTATTTCTTCTATCCAGCTTTTCTTCTACAATCAATTTAGGCCAACGGTGGTTCTCCATGTTTTGCACCTTTTGCAGGTAACTTAGTAACCTAATCATCGCGAAAGCCTCCAAGGGGAAGGTGCATGTCTCCACTAATAAAATCTCATAAAGTATTGCAGTTTTGAGCTTAAGGCTGCTAACAATTAGATGCTTTTGAATTCTTTCCACTTGCCTCCATTTTTTATTTGACATGTTGCTGCCCCAAATTTCACACCCATATAAAATCACCGGAGTCACAAGTAAGCCAAACAACGTCCTCTTGGTTTTCCAATCCCATAATTCAACATTTCTACATTTGTTTTGTAGAGAGTAAAGTGCTTTCCAACCCCCTTGGATCCTTTTTGCTCTACAAGTTTCCCAACTGAGCTTGTGGTGAAAGTATAGCCTGAGGTATTTGTATTCATCAACAATTTCCAACAGATTGCCTTCAAAGATAAAGCTAATTTGTTGTTTTTTCCTTCGTAAAGAGAAGATCATTATTTTAGTTTTACTAGTGTTCACTTGCATCCCAACTTCTTAACAAAAGGATTCAAGAGCTTTCAAATGTTTTCTGAGTTCATGTGCTGATTTAGCAATCAGAATAAGATCATCGACATACAAGAGCAATTTTATAACATAATTGACCAATTGAATACCTTCCCCACCCCCATTGTTTAACCACTCTTCCAACTTGTCAATGTAAAGCCCAAATAGCTTTGGGGAAAGCAAGCACCCTTTCTTGACCCCAATGTCGTTGCCAAAGCACTCGAACATACCTTCATTTGTTCTGATTTTAGCTCTGACTTGTTCATGCAGCCTATGAACAACCGCCTTAAGCACCTTCGGAACTCCCAGTTCCTCCATTCTAATCCACAACTTGTCCCGTGGCACAATGTCAAAGGATTTTTTAAAGTCAACAAAGCAACAAAAGGCCTCCTCCCCTTGCACATTCCATATTTTTTCAATCAAAAATCTGAGAGTAATACCATGATCAATAGTGGAGTGTTTCCGTCTAAAACTAGCCTGACCCTCTGCTCCTTTGCCCTCTTTCTTAGCCCAACAACTAATTCTATGCTCAATCATGCTTCCGAAAAGTTTTCCAAGAAGAGGATTAATCATAATAGTGCAGTAGTTTGATGGGTTATTTATGTCCCTGCTTTTGTATAAGGGAATAACAATGCTAGTTGTCCACCCTTCTGAAAAGCCCTCTTGAATAACCCTGTTGAAGATGCCCTTGATGCAAGGTGCAAGGACCTCAATGCCCCATTTTAAGAATTCAGCTTGCAGCCCATCAATATCCTGTGCTTTTCCCCCAGCCAACCTCTTTATGCCTTGATTGATGTCATCGATGGTGAAAAGTTCAGTGGCAGCCTTGATTGTAGTAGGTCTATGTTTATCTTGTTCCCGCTCATACAGTACCTTTGCATATTCCAGCCATTGAGAGCTTGTGATATTGTTTTCCACTTGTTTTCTTTTTTGTTGTAGCTCCTTCCAAAATTTCTTGGGGTTGTTCTTTCCAAGGGCAATCAGCTCTAGCCTTCTAGTGCTCACATATTTTTCTTGTTTATCACCTTCGAAAAAGAAGGCCGACACATTTTTACTTTCTGCGGTCAAACAAGGTCATGTCAAGTACGAGTGACAGGGCTCACATGCAGACCCCGTACCAGCCCAAATATTTTTGTTTTTAAAACTTTTTTCAGCAGGCCCATAACTAATTATTATTTTTTTGATTTTTTGTTTTGTAGGGAATTTTTTTTTTAAATGCCAATGGGATTTTTATTTTCAATTTTATTTTCCGAATCCAATAATATCATCTGTACGACCTGCACATAAGGCATTTTACAAAAAAAAATTAAAAAATTCAATAATCAAAATAGGATAAATTATATATTTAAATTTGTCTCTTGGCCAACCTCAGTCCAACCATGAGGTTCATTTTGTCCCAGGACGTCATTTGTAAATTTTCCCTAACAAAACCCCTATTTGAATGCACAACCAAGAAACCCTATTTTGCCAAAAAAAATCTCACCCCAAATCTGGAAACAACCCATCAAAACAACAAACCCAAAACCTTCAGATCTACAATAAACGATCTGCAAAACCCTCATATCATCCCATGCCTTTCATTCTCTCATGCATTACATAGATTCAAACTTGAGCAATATTTATTTTTATTTTTAATTTTTTTCAACCTGGGATTATTCAACCACAACCATGGCTCTGATACCACTTGTTAGGAAACTTGCAACTATTGTATGACAATTTCCACATAACCTAAAAGAGATAATAATGCAAATAAGTACTCAAAAATCCACATGCAAGAGAATAGACAATATACCCATGAAATATGACACAAGATATACTCTGGGAAAACCTTCAAAAAGGGAAAAACCCACCCTCCAAAAGCATCCACACTCCATGTATTATTCAGCAATGAAAACCCATTACAATACATTTTCAGAGACCCCATAAACACTTTTGAAGCACAAGCTATCCATGCATTCCATGTGACCAAGCATGAATCCACACATCCCATGCCATGCTTCAAACCCTCACAAATGCACAAGCTCAACCTGTTAACCTACAACAAACTCTCCAACCTTAGACAACTACCCTTGTAGTTGTTTTTATAGAAGAAAGCTCCCATAAAACTACCAAGTGGTATTACATAAACCATGTGCCCAAAACCATGAACTTACAAAATCATGTTACCCCACATTTAATATTGGGTACTTTATTATAATTTTTTTTTTCCCCAATATTAAATAATTACATTTTACAATTAAGTCTCAATGTTACATACAACATAAAGTGGCCCAACATTATAACTCCTAGTGATGCACTTCCATCTAGGTACCCCTAGGTGCACCACACACATATAATAATAAATTAAACATTATAAGCATTAACCAAAGCGTACAACACCTAATCCTAACATAAACTACCCTTGTTTCTTTTGTTTTCTAATGTGTTTGAAATATATTTTGCAATAGTTTTGTGATGGTTTGAGATAGTAAATAAAGTGAAAAATATTAAAGTAGCTTGGAACAATGAATAACAACTCAAAAATTGTAATTTTTGAAATTACAATGCACATAAAATTCCAGATTTGAATTACAATCAGAATATTGAGTTTTTCTCAATTACAACAACCCAGATCATAAAATGTCACTACATATCTAAATCCAACATGTACCAAGAAAGAGTTGGAAACTTTGACAAAGGGTTGTAGTTGCAACCAACTAACTAGGACCTCTGAAAATGGTTGGAAACCACCTCCAAACCTATTATCACACCTCCTACCAATATTGTTGAGTGTTTCCCAACTTATGGTGCCCCAAATTGATCAATATGCAGCCCATAAAACCCTATGCTAGGGTTCTTATCCCACACGCCTCCCTATGCAATTGTACGACCCAAATGGAAGTGTACGACCAACAAGGGAAAGGAATAATTGAGGTGAAAGTAATAATCTTCAATTTGTTGTTCACCTTATTCAATTTTCTTACTAGATTCAAACCTGTAACTATTGAAAATCTTCAACAATATGGCTCAGTTGTGATTCTTGTGTGAAACCACCAAGAAATCCTTCAGATTGGATCGTTCACCAATGTAGAGGATGTTGCTTGCAAGGGATTTCATCCTCATAAACTCTCCTAAATAAATGTCTTCTCTAGCTTGAAGAAAAACCAAATATCCAATACCAACATGAACCAAATGAGAGTCTCACACCTTTTATAGCTTTTACGAAAAAAAGCTTTTTTGCTTTTTCATTGCTTTTTCAAAAAAGCACTTTTTTATTTTTCATTGCTTTTTCGAAGAAGCATTTTTTTAATAACTTTAGGTCCCACTTAAGTTGCACAAATATTTACTTTTTTTTAATATTTTCCCTTATGTCTCCCTTGACCCCCTTTTGTAAAGCAACTTAATAAAATAAATAACATAAGTTAAATATTTAATTTAACTTTAATATTTTTATGGTATTTAATAAATGCGTCAAAACATTTAAATATTAAAATATTGATATCAACTGCTCCCATTGACACTTCTAAAAATAGAAGGATAGACAATTGGCTTCGTCGATGCTTGAGATTGACTTACTAAAAATAGTAAGTATGGGAGAAACCACCAAAAACACTCCAGAAAAGGGCGTTGCACAACTCTAAACCACACCATGCTATATAAATTGTCACCAAAGTTCCATAAACATAACCCCGTTAGCCTACATGAACTATTGAATAGGCTAACTCTGCCAAACTGATGAATAGGTTAGGAAGGGGACATTACAAGAAAACTCCTTGTGTTGGCACTCCAAAACTAGGTTTAAACGACAACAAATTATATTAATGAATTTTAAAGCTCAAAGATGAGGGACTCTTGATTAATATCAACATTTTTTTGCAAATCCAAGCATCACAAATCTAATAACTTGCATGGAATCACCACAATTTAGCTCTAATGCAACCCCTCTGTGGAGATGCCCTAGGTAAAGATGTAAGTTTTCGTCCCCAAATCTAGAAATATAAATTTAAGAGGGTACTTGTCCTCCAAGATCTTCATATAGCCAAGGGTTTTTGTCCTTAGATTTGAAGATTGAACACAAGGCTCAATTTTGGAAAGTTAAAAAATGTCAAATGAAGTCAAGATGCTAAAATAAAATCAAGTGCCACCTTTAAAAACCTCTCCAAAATGGGTCCTTGAATTAAAATTTTAGTCCAAAGTATTTTTTTATTTTTTTTTATAAATAAGTGTTTAAAACTTTTTAATCAATTATATAGTATTAAGTTTCCCTTTAAATATAAGATTATTGGCCCCAACTTAAAATAATATTATTAACCATTTCACTTTTTTATTCTTTAACCTAAAAAATGAGGATATGCTAAAAGTCTTCTCCATAACTCTAATTTGAAAAAGGGGACATGACACAAATTGTGTATGGTAAGATGCTTACAAAAATTGTATATGCTCTTAAAAGAGAATCATGCTATGTATTCATAAATAAATCTGACTCAATTTTCTAATGGAAAATGCTTACAATATTTTGCTCAATGTAAATATGTTAGCTATATATATGTGTGTGTATAAATGATATTTAAAACTAGGTGAAATGTGTATTAATTGTATAAATCATTAGCTGGTAGGACATAGAATTATAGTGGTGTGGCCTTTAAATTGAATTTATTTAATTTACTAATATATGCAAAAATATACAAAGACTAAACTATATCTATAACAATAATAAAAAATATAACTTAAAGTGGTCACACATCTTTATAAAATAAATTCTAAAATTATGCATATCATTTACATATTAATAAATATGACTTGTTCACTACCATAAATAAGCAAGAGAACAATAAGAACCACTTTACAATTTGTGTTCAAACATTGCTTGTAAGTGTTAAGAGAATTAAATATAAAATAATAGAAAATATATAATGTCTTTCATATAGTGTTTCACAAATAAAATAATACACCTCAAATTGTAATGTTTAAATGTAGTTGTAGACGTAGTAATTGTAATCTTAATTATTTTAATTGTATAACAAATGAAAACAATTTAAATAGAAAAATATTAAACTATTTTAGAGCTTTAAACTTATAATTTGCATTCATTTCAACCTTGCCATTTAAAGCATTGCCTATAAAAGCAATTGAATGGTCAATACAAATTAACATTTATTAATGTAATGTTATAATCAATATAAATTGATATTTACAAGGACAATTAAACAATTAATATTTATAAGTGTAATTAAATGATCAAATTATAATAAATAATTCATTATAAATATTAAACCTATTAATATCAACTATTTCATTCAATTTATATTTATAAACATTATTTCATCAACAAAGATGTTCATAATCCACTTGTTGTCATTCTACTTTTCCCCTTACTTTGATGATGGTAATTATGACGAGTTTCATTCTACTTCTCCCCTTACTTCGATGATGGTAATTCTAGCAAGTTCTCTTGACTAGCTATTGTTATTTATCTTGTTTGAGTGACTACTCAAGATTAGTGAGATGTCAATGGGCCCTTGGTCTACTGGTGAAGTTGAAAGGTTCGGAATGAGCCCACCAGGGATCAAGTCTTGTTCAGTGCAAGGCTCCGACATCATAAGGGATGAGGCCAGGATCGTGCCCTGGGCGAATTTGGCGGCGTGGATGCCCCTCAGTCTTTGGCTCTAAGCTGAAGAGGTGCAAGCTTTGTGCCTCGCTAGGTTGCCTCGCAGGTCCGAACCCTCCATCAAAAAAAAAAAAAGATTAGTGAGATGAAAATGATAAAGATGGCAATGATGGTCCAAACCCACTCATTGGCACTTTAGACCCCACTCATATATGGCATAAATCAAATAATGATGATAATGATAAAGATGGTAATGATGGTCCAAACCCACTCATTGACACTTTAGACCCCACTCATATATGACGTAAATCAAATAATGATCTAACTCTTATCATTTCCTAATTGTGTTTTTATGTTTTATTTGAGACTGGTTTATACTTTTGAAGTGTTCTATTTCCACTCATTTTTTTAATATATGTAACACTATTTTATAAATTATATTATTACTGCAAATTTTATAGCAACACTACCTAAAACATAAAGTTATTATGCAAATTTTATAGCAACACTAAAACATAATCTAATCACATGTAGATTATAAACGATGTAAAAAAAGTCAATATATATTAAAAAAAGTGAAGTAACAACCTTTGGGCCTTACAATGGTAGCCTTAGTAAATCTACACTTCCACATGGGAAGAAAGAAAAATCTCCTGGTATGCAAGCACTACCCAGAGATGAACGCATGATAAAGGCAAGACAAAAGGAACAAAAAGTTACAGTCTTCAAGGACGTATAACTAGGACCGGTGAATCCGATCAAAGCAATGAATGAGGTGCAGAAACAGCGATTGGGGTGAGCGAAGCAGTGTGATTAGCGTCAGGGTGTGGATGTTGGTGATGGTGAGGAGGGGCGGAAGTGGAGAGAAAGAGGTTAATGTGCTGAAGAAATGTCAGATGGGGTGGCCTGTCGTTTCGTCTGACGTAGCTCCTGCTCTCTTCCTCCGAATAACAGCTCAGGCACCGCTCCAGGCCGGTCTTGTTCCACAGCCGGTGAGCGTAGCCGTCCCCTGCAAAATAAGCCTGTGCATCCACTTCCACCTCATTATCACCATTATCAATGCGAATTAGTTGAATGGGGCGCCTGGAGTAGTGGCCCTTGGAGGTGCCCTCGAGATGATCGAAGTGGTCGAGGGCGTGGCGGTCGAGGGCGTAGAGCTCTCCCCAGACATGGCGCCCTCGGCCTGGGAAGTGGAGGAGGAAAGGCACCTGATACGGCCCGCACACCAGCGGATACGTCTCTCTGCTTCGCGCCGCGCCCACAAACTCTGCGTGCCCCTTCGCAATCATCTGCTCTGTCAACCACTCGTTTCCGAAACCCTTCTTCAAAGTGCCGTACACAAATACGCTATAAATCTTTTCCTCCGAACACGCTGCTGCCGATCCCCCCTCGTTCTCTGCCATTGCCACGGTTTCTTAAATGGAAGACGGCTATTGGGGATGGCTTTTGTTTCACCATGAAATAGATTAAGGGTATCTGGTGCGGATAGACAGAATGGGGCAGAGGGGCGTCCATTGGTTGCTTATTTAAAAAGGAAAAAACAATGTCAAAGGGCGTGGACATATCCAAGCCAGACAAAAACGTTGTGGTCTCTTACGTGTACGTCTCTTGTCCGCATACGTTGAATGGGAAGAAAAAGACCTGCGAACCACACAAGATCAGGCGGGGCAACAGAACGCACGCACGATGGCTACGAATGGCCCTCAAACAAGATCTTGATTAGCTCAGCATTTCTCTTTTAAAATTTGTCATAGGCTAGGCATGGCAGTTAAGAGTTGTTTTCTTAATATTTATTTACCACAAAAGGGGGCAGCAACATTATATTGTCGTCCAAGCAAAATAAGATAATACTAGGGGAGAGGGGTGCGGGGTCACATAGTGGGGACAAAAGTAGTTTTTTTGTGGATTCTACAGTAGAGCATCTTAACATTCAATTGTAAAACAGTTTTCATATGTAAAGTCAACAAGAATAGTCGAATCAATGTACCATCAAAAAATGTATTATAATCGGTTAATATTTGTTTCAAATACAAATAGTTATTCACAGTCTTACATGTCAGAGAATATTCAAAGCACATCTAACACTACAAACATACAATCCATATTGGTTATTAATGGATCGTAGCATTAAAACATGCAACCAAAATATAAAATTAGTATAACCCACACTTCCCTTAAATATCACCACTTGCATTACATCACCACTAATATTTTCATAGATCTAATGCCACGAGAAAAATTAAGAGCCAAGACTATCCCATCGCCAAATCCAATCGAATCCAACCCCTATCCCACTTTGTCACAACACTCAAAGGAAAATCAATCATTCAAAAGTGTCCCATCGGTCAAATCCCAGCGCACGACTATTGGTGCATTCTCCTCTTTTGCCACCTGCAACCACCAAAACAAAGGTGTTAAAAGCCACCAAAATCGCTTGAGAAGCAAACAAACACCGTATGCCATAAATACATACAAACTCTACAATTGAAGGCACCGAAACAAATTTTCAAATTTGAAAAAGGACATAAATTAAAGACTCCGTACCAAACTAGCATGGAACATATAAAGAGATTTACAAATTCAAAAATGCATTACTCAATCTTTGGCAATTTCCATTTAGCACGTCTCACTTTCATATTCAGTTCTACATTTTCTTGGAGGCAGACGAAGAAAGAGGAGAAGCAATAGCATCACACTATCAAGTTACAGGTATTCTACTGCTACTAATTGTTTATGCCTACGAATGCCAATCTATTGAATGTTACGCAAATGATTTTCACAATACTGTAAATATCTGGGGTTCCACCTTAATATTGTTTACCTTAGGTTTTTCATTTATATTCTTTATGTCAGAACAACAATATGTTGTATGTGATGTAAATATTTGTCACAATAACATGTAACTCAATATCTAGGGTTTCAACTTACACAATTTATGAATCAAGTCATTTCGATTCAATTTTTGGGTTTTTTTTATGTTCTATATGTCTGGGAATATAGATCAGTTCTATGCACTGTAAATGTTTGTTACCCACTAACCTATAACTCAATATCTGGGGTTTCAATTTACACTAGTTATGAATGTCAAGTCATTTCAGTTCAATTTATGTATATTTTTTCTATTCTATACGCCTGGATATATAGATCAGTTCTATGCACTGCAAATGTTTTTCACCCACTACCCTGTAACTCAATATTTGGGGTTTCAACTATATATTGTGGTGCAGGAGCACCTAGAAAACACCTAGGAAACACTAGGCTTCGGCAATTTTTGTTTTTGAAGTTATAAGGTCATGTTGACCATTGCAATTGAGTGAGAGACTTAATAAAAAGTTTAGTCAGGAGCTATCAGGAGTGTTTAAGATTTTGAGTTTAGACACTCATTTGTGTTAGTTTCTACGGAATTGGGAAAAGTGGCAAATTGGGACATTTTGCATTTTTTCCCACTTGGTAACTAACTTGTCCGACCCAAGGGAGGCACAACTACTTTGGGAAAACCTATTAAAGGTATGCCTCGACCTGTAGATGGGTTGGAAGTCTTTATGAAGTTTTGGCAATTTGGAAATTTCATGAATGACAAGCAAAGACAGTGTGGAAATTGATTAAGTTCCTATGTTTTGTTCTTGGTAGTGTGTTAATGGCATGACCAGGCAATGAAATATGTGTAGGATGTAATGTAGGAAGTTTCCAAACATTGTTTTGGTTCTGCATTAGTTGTTTTCATCATTTTCAAGCTTTTGTTTGTAGTTGGTTAAGTGTTTTCTCTTTGCTGATCTGACTGACAACCTGTCAAAGATGGGGTTCTAGTTCCTTTCCCCACTGTACCTGGTGTACGGCCTTTTGGGGATTGGAGCTAGTCTCCATGTGTGTAAATATGGTAGATTTAGGGGTAGGTAGGAGGCATGGACACATTGTGAATGACTTATCCTAGGCGAGCTTGATTGTGCCCGGTTAGGAAAGTTATGAAGTGTGATACACTTAACTTGCAAGGGTGATCTCACCTTGCTAAAACCCATGGTAGGAAGGTGGATGAAAGCCTTGCAGAGGCTTGATAGGAAGGAGGAGATCTCACAGGACCATTTCGATAGAGAACAAAATAACAGTTCACTGGGTGGTCAAGAAATGACTCCAAAAGCCCTAAATTTGCTAATTTGAAGAATGAGACTGTGTATGGTCAAGCAAGGGTTGAGACCTTGAAAATCTTGAAGAGCTTGGTAACAGGACCAAGAATCCACAGAAGAGGTTTGGGGTTCTTTGGGAGAGTTTGGAGAAATATCCACTTTTCTTGGGTTAGGAGGGCTAATTGGGAGGCTCTAGGCTTGTAGCCTTTTTAACCCTATGTGAGGGTTTGGAGGTAGCGATGGACAAAGGGCACAAGGTGGAGTTGTCAGCATCAGTGTGAGATGGTGGGAAGTTGTTGGAAGCATTCCCACACCCCTGCAAAGTGCAATTGAAAGGATGGGAGTATTTAGCCTTTAGGGGAGATTAAGGGCTAAGGAAGAGGTAGTGGCAAGGCACCAAGCTTGGCTTGGTAGACAGAGGGTTTGATGATAGTGGGGTTGGCCAATAGAACCAGGGGAGCCTACAACTAAGATAGGACCTAAAGGTTAAGGCGAAGAGTCACCTAGGTGTTCTTGAGAACAAGGACCCAGAGCATGGGACAGTGAGTGTTCCATCCAACCCTACCCTACCCTGTCAGATTGGTATCAAAGCGAGTTAAAAGTTTGGGATAGTGACTTGTATGTCAGAGGTTGAATCAAACGGTTCCAACAACATGGTGACCAATGCAGAATTGGCAAGAGACCTGACAGAGCAACAAGAGAAGAAGAGGCAACTTGAAGAGATGAAGCAAAGGCTAGAAGAGGTGGTAGAGGTTGCAGGCAAGATGAAGGTATAGCTAGCAGTGGTTAGAGACAAGGGTGAGGAACAGGTTGAGGAGGACATTGAACCAGACCCTGATCCACCACTAAAGGAGGAACCCTTCCTCAAGGCATTGAAGGCTTTGAGTGGTAAAGCATTAGAAGGCATTCCCATCTTCATAGGTAGAATGGATGCAAAGTTGGTTATGGAGTGGATAGAAGGAATGGAGAATCACTTTGAGTGTGATGGAGTGACGGAGGCACAGAAGGTGAATATAGAAAAATCAAGGCTAAGGGGACAAGCATTGACTTGGTGGAAGTTTCTACAAGAAGAAAGAGAGAATGAAGGCAAGAAACACATTTCAAGTTGGAAAGCTATGGTGGCTAAAGTGGAGTATTATCTACCTGAAGACTATGAGGTCCAATTGCATAAGAAGAGGCAAAACCTTAGGCAAAGAGACCTAGATGTAGCTGCCTACACCGAGGAGTTCCAAAAACTAAGCCTTAGGTCTAGGGTGCAAGAAGTGGAAAGCATCAAGGTGGCGAGGTATCTAAATGGCCTCAAATGGAACATCCAAGAAGAGTTGAGTCTCTTTACACTCACCAATCTCCATAGTTGTTTTCAAATGGCTTTTAAGGTGGGGGAGAAGCTGAAAAAGAAACAAGACTCCAATTCTAAAGGCAAAGGCAAAGGCAGAGAACAAAGAGATCAAAGAGAGCAAAGGGGTGGCTACCAAGGTAGAGGAAATGAGCAAAGAAGCCAAGGAGAATCCAAACTCACAGAGCATGGAAGTGAAGCACCTTCTAGAGGAGGTTATGGAAGAGGTAGAGGTTCTCAAGGAGGATCCAATAGAGGAAGAGGAGCAAGCAGGAGCAATTCATACTTTGCAAACATGAAATGCTACCATTGTGGTCAAGTTGGACATCCAGCTTATAGGTGCCCGAAGAAAGCATCTTCATCAAGCAATGAGAAGAGAGTGGCTTATGCACAAGAGGACACCATGAGTCCTAAGTCATCTAAGGTCAGTCACATTGAATCTGAGATGGGAGAGAGTCTGATGTTTAGAAGAGTTTTGATCAGACAACCGGTCAAGGAAGAACCAAAACAAAGGAGAGCTCTATTTAGAGTAAGGTGCAAGATACTTGGTAAAGTATGCAAGGTCATAGTAGATTCAGGTTCAACAGACAATATTATCTCAGAGGAAGCAGTAATGAAACTGAAATTGGAGAAGGTACCCCACACTAACCCCTACAAAGTGACATGGTTAAACAAAGGGCAGAGTGTTCTTGTTAATGAGCAAGTAATGGTGGAGTTTTCTCTTGGAGGGTACAAGGATAAGCTAATTTGTGATGTCTTACCCATGGATGCTTGTCATCTACTGTTGGGCAGACCATGGCAATATGACAGGAGTGCCATGTATGATGGAAAGGAGAATACAATTTCATTTAAGAAGGATGGAAAGACTTTTAAGTTGCAGTCATTGTCAGAAGAAGATGAAGGACAGTCAAAGACACCAAGTGTTCTACTAAGTAATGGAAAAGAGTTCCTCAACACCCTACATGAAGGTGGAGAAGGATATGTAGTATTGTTGCAATCCAAGGAGGAACATAAGACTGAAAAACCAGTCATACCCAGAGCAGTCCAGAATTTGCTTGAGAAGTATAAGGACATAGTAAGTGATGGTACACCTGCAACTTTACCTCCTAAAAGGGCCATTAGTCATCAGATTAACTTCATACCTGGAGCATCATTGCCTAACAAAGCAGCATATAAGCTTACACCGGATCAGAATTTGGAAGTGGCTAGACAAGTGCAAGAGTTGTTGGATCAAAAATTGATTCAAAAGAGCATTAGCCCATGTGCAGTACCAGTAGTCTTGGCGACCAAGAAGGGGGGTAAATGGAGATTATGTACTGATTCTAGAGCAATAAATAGAATCACAATCAGGTATAGGTTCCCTATTCCTAGAATTGAAGACTTAATGGATTGTCTTGGAGGAGCTCAGTATTACACCAAGTTGGATCTCAAGAGTGGATACCATCAGATCAGAATTAAGGATGGTGATGAGTGGAAGACAACATTTAAGACAAATGATGGATTATATGAATGGAGAGTGATGCCATTTGGTCTCTCCAATGCCCCTAGCACATTCATGAGGCTCATGAATGAAGTGCTCAAAGATTTCACAGGGGTATTTGTGGTGGTATACCTTGATGTCATCCTCATATTCAGCAAGATAGCAGAAGAGCGTTTAAAACATGTGGAGTTGGTTCTTAGAAGGTTGCAAGAGGAGAAGTTGGCAATCAATCTAGAGAAGTGTGAGTTCTTTAAGCAAGAGCTTGTATATTTGGGTTTTGTAGTGTCCAAAGGATCATTGAAGATGGATCCAAGCAAGGTGGAAGCTATCCTAAATTGGCCTACACCAACCACAGGGACTGAGGTAAGAAGTTTCCATGGTTTGGCTCAATTTTATAGAAAATTCATAAGGAACTTTAGTGGTATCTGTGCACCAGTCCTAGATACAGTCAAAGGTGGTCTGAAAACCAAGTTTAAGTGGACACAAGAAGCTGAGAAAGGGTTTGTGAAACTGAAACAAGAAGTGGCAACTCAACCTATTCTCTTGTTACCTAGCTTTGACAAGTTGTTCACTGTGGAATGTGATGCTAGTGGAGTGGCAGTAGGAGGAGTGTTAAGTCAAGAGGGCAGGCCTATAGCCTTCTTTAGTGAGAAGCTCAACGAAGCAAAGAAGAAGTATTCAACTTATGATCTAGAACTTTATGCTTTGGTTCAGTCACTTAGGAAGTGGAGGCATTACCTTCTACCCAAGGAGTTTGTAGTCTTTACAGACAATCAGGCACTTAGCTATATCAACACCCAAGAGAAGTTGAGCAATAGACATTTGAAGTGGATGGAGTACATCCAAGCTTTTACTTTCACCATCAAGCACAAGAAGGGACAAATGAACAAGGTGGCAGATTCACTAAGCAGGAGATTGTTGACAGTGCAAGAGATACAGATCAAGAGCATTGGCATAGAGAGTTTCAAGGATCTCTATGGGGAAGATGAAGACTTTTCAGAGGCCTACAAGGTATGTTTAGACTTTGAGAATCATTTTCATAGCCAATACTCTGAGTATACTTTGCAAAGTGGTTTGTTGTTCAAGGGAAATCAGTTGTGTGTTCCAAGAGAATCAATGAGAGAAAACCTCATTCAAGAGAAGAATAATGGCAGTCTTAGTGGACATTTTGGCATCAATAAGAATTTAGAACTAGTACAAAAGTTTTACTATTGGCCTAAGTTGGGAAGAGATGTGTGAGTATGGATTTTGTGGTAGGACTCCCTAAGACCAAGACTGGTTTTGATAGTGTGTATGTAGTAGTGGACAGATTTAGCATAATGAGTCACTTTATCCCTTGCAAAACCACTCATGATGCTAGCTACTTAGCTCACCTTTTCTTTAAGGAGGTTGTAAGGATTCATGGCTTACCTTTAAGCATTGTTTCAGACAGGGATGTTAAATTCATGAGTCACTTTTGGAAGACTCTATGGAGCAGATTGGGTACCAACCTATCTTTTGGATCAGCTTACCATCCTCAGACCGATGGTCAAACAAAGGTGGTTAATAGGGTGCTAGGTAACCTTCTAAGGTGCCTAACTAAAGATTATGGACAGACATGGGACATGGTGATCTCACAGGCTGAGTATGCTTACAATGATAGTGTGAACTGGACCACAGGGAAGAGTCCTTTTGAGGTTGTGTGTGGAATGCACCCAAGAGGTATTTGTGAGCTCAGGGATCTAGGAGCTATGGAGAATAGGAGTGGACATGTTGAAGACTTCACTCAAACCATGAAAGAGATTCAGGAGCAGGTAAAGAGGACAGTCACCGAGGCCACTCAAAAATTGAAAGATAAAGTAGACATGTCAAGGAAGGATGTGCAATTTGCAGTAGGAGACTTTTTCATGGTTCACCTTAACAAATCAAGGTTGCAGAAGGGAATTTCAACCAAGTTGCAAATGAAAAGAGTAGGACCATGCAAGATATTAGCCAAGTATGGAAAGAATGCATACAAGGTGGAGTTACCTTCGGATTTGGGAATTTCACTAGTTTTCAATGTTGTAGATTTGATCAAGTACAAGGGATCAATCAATGATGTAGCTTAGACTAGTAGGGGGAGGTCTTCAAGGAAGTCAGCAACATAGCCTTACCTACCAAAGAGAAACTGCAAGCAGAGAGCATCTTGGAGTCAAGAGTATAGAAATCTACAAGGAAGAAAGTGTACATGGAACACCTTCTCAAGTGAAAGAACAAACCTGAATCTGAGGCTACATGGGTACAAGAGGATCAGTTCAAGAAGAATGGCATTGATATGTCACTGATCTCTCCTTCCCTTCCTTAGTGTTTGGCAGAGAGGGGGAGAATGGTGCAGGAGCACCTAGAAAACACCTAGGAAACACTAGGAGCAATAGAAAGATTCAGTTCATCACACACAGTCACCCTCGAACAAGATTCGCCTCTTAGCAAATGATGGTTGTGGTTCCAAGGAAGAAGCAGCGAGCCTCTCTGGGTGACACATTTCACTCACCCATATAGATGGCTAGGACACGTGGTGAAGAGACGGAGCTTCTCACTTGGTCATTCCAATCCCTTCGATTAAAATCCCTATGGAGCTGACACGTGGAGATGTCTGCATTCGAACACTGGCTATGGGGACCACCAAAAAACTACTCGTGAAATGATACGATGTGGCACGCTGGCGGCGCTCAGAGGAGAAACAAAGGAGAGAGGGCTTCCGGTGTGGACGCTTTTGACACGTGGCGAAGAGACAAAGCTCGAAAGAGAAGCAAAGGGAGAATCCCCCATGATGAGTGCGTGGTGGCATGTGGAGAAAGTATGCAAGGGCGAGGGAAAAGGGGTCGGTGATACTCAAACACACAGGGCATGGGTCGGGGGCTATGCAAAATAGTCAATATTAACCCAAAGGGAGCTATAAGGATTTTTCAATCCGCAACTTTTGGCAACTACTAGGGGCATTTCGCCTGTGGAATGGGAACCCAAATTTTTTGGTTCGCAGACCAGAGTCTTATCCATTGGGCCAACGAAGTTAGAGATTTGAGAGTGTGGTCTATAGAGGTAGCCATTCAGCCTCAGAAGGCATTGATGTGGCATGCAAATTCTCTTGTGCCTCATGTAGATCAATAACTTCTTTGAAGAGAAGCTCCCACAAGATCCCTATCTCAGACTTGAGTTGAAAAAGGAGACACACTATCTAATGGGTGGCGCCTTCCATGTCTGTCACCGTCAGAGGCTGACTAAAACCTTGAAAGGCAAACATGTCCTGTTGATTCTCCTAGATCCTCGCCGCGATGTGTTCCGTTGTGGCCACTGAGTCGTCGGAGAGAAAAGGTGAGGGCAAGCCCATTTGAGTCATTTGGGAAAATTGCATCCACATTTTTTCCAAAGTTTGATTCAACATTAGCTGGAAATTGTTAGCCTGGCCAATGGATGCATGACAACATATGAATTCCCTCACTTTTTTGGCAGTTGTCTTTCAATCTTCAATCCCTACAGAGATTAAGTCTACATCTTCCACTATGTACAACTTGTTGAGTAACCTCTCTGCCTTGGGAACCCTTTTTGCAATGAACTGGGGAACCTGTTCCATCGTTTCACGTACCTCTCAGCTTAAACTTGCATCGTCGACCATGAATTGAAGTGCCAGTTGAAGGGTCAAACAAGACACCTTGACTTTGTTCCAGTAGGAGATATATAGTTGTTGGGCCACCAAAAGGAGATCTGTCTGAGGAGCAAGTGGTTGAGGAGGCTCTCTCAAAAGACCAATATCTACCTCCTTCGACCCAACAACTTGCATCAGATCCTCAATTCTTTTGCTTGCCATGGAGAGTTGTTCCTACAGAGTTTTCAACTCAACATCCTTGCTTTGTAATGACTCTTCGGTTTGGCATTGAGTTGTGGACTCTTTTTCCAGAGAGAGCTTTAGCTCTTGGAATTCCTTTTCGAACTGAGCTTGCTTTCCCTAGAGCTCCTCATCTTTCTACTATATTTCTTGCTCCATTTGAATCAATTGACCCTGGAGCTCTTGGTTCTTCTGTTGCAGTTCATTAACTAGGTTGGGATCCTAGGACTAGAACTTTATGAGCTCCTCCTGAAGTTTGGCCTTTTCCGCCAGCGCCTATTGGGATAGGAGTGCAATTTTGACATCCCTCACCTTATCCTTTTTTTGTAGGACTTACATTATTTCCTTGATGTTCTTGAGATCCTCCTCCCACTTCTTTACTTGGAAACTATGCTTTAGAAATTCAATAGTAACTACCCATTGAGTTTCCTCCATCAGCTCAACCTTATCCTGTGGCCAAGCTGTGTGCAGATCGATCTCTACAACATGGATGGTATAATCCTCAGGTTGCATTTCTCGCTATGATTTGATGGTATTCAGAGTCATGTTTACAAATTGCAATGACCCCTGTACTTCGTTAAACAAGGTTTGCACACGTGGCTCAACTGGCCTTGCTAAATCTTTCTCTTTTCTTTTTTGGGCTCTGACATCCCATGCTGCCTTTGTCCAGTTGCTTTGATCAATGAATTGTGATAGCAACTTAATTAGTTTTCCAGTGAAGGGTGCACTAGGACGAAGAGTGAAAGGGAAGGAAATCATCGATGTCTCAAAGGATGTTTTATTTGGAAGAGAGACCGTCAACGGGGAGAACAGGGGAATGTTATGCCATGGTCCAACTTGAGAAGTTGCAGGAGGAATCATAGGAGGTGGTAGTGGAAGCAAAGATGTAAAGGATGCCATTTGTTGGTTGGTTTGAATCAGAGCCGGTATGGTGGGAGAAAAAGGACTCACAACAACAGGTTGAGGTTGTGCTTCGATTAATGGTGGAACAGACCATGGGGGAGTAAAAGGACTTTGTCTAACTTGGGAGAATTGGGAGAATCCTCCTTCTGGGGTAGAAGTAGCAAAGGAAAGGCCAACACTCAAGGTGTGGGAGACGCAAAGGTTGCAAGTGAAGCAAAATAATATGAAGCAAGAAGAGAAGGGGAGAAAGATACCTGAGTTGCCGTGAAGATCGTTCCTTGGCTCACTGCAAGTACTTGTGAGCTTTCCCCAGGAGCTTCATCCATGTGTGGTCTCTTCATGGGTGGAGAATCATCCACCCTTATGACCTCCTAAGTTTGTTGGACTATCTTGGGTTTCCTCGCAGCCCATGTATGTTGTAGTGAAGTCTCCAAAGGAGAGGGAGCTAGTTGTGCGCTTTGTGGGGCTTTGTCAGGATGCTCCACTACTTTTCCAATTTTTTGCATTGAGGCTTTCTTTGTCTCCTATCCCTTGCTTGCTGTAGTGTCCTCCTCCAGATATGCTTCCTCGTCTCCACTTGCATCGATATCATCGTGTGCCTAATTCCAGAGATGATCGAATTTGTCATCCATGCCTACTAGCTCGAAAGGGGCCTTGAGGTTTTGGGTCTCCTGACGATAAACCCAAAAATGTGCAATCTTTTCTTCACTCCACTGCCATTGACTGACCAATTGGTTATGAAGGGTAGCTCCCATTTTATGTTTGTCACTTGGCTTGGACAAGGGAAAATAAAAGGAGAGCCATGGCAGCCTCTTATCGTCAACAAGAATAAAGGCTAGGTCCATGAATAGATCCTCCTGGTCTACTGACTTTGGATTTTGCCGAGCCTCCCAGTAAGGCAGAGAGTTGTGAGTCACCTTAACGTTCAACTCTGCCAAGTCATTATCAAGATTATAATTCCATTTGTTGCAGATTAATACTAGCCCCAAATGAGCTAGCTTTGCCTCTATCAAAACATCTATCTGCTTCTTTAACATTATCACCGGGCCAAAGTTCAAAGGGCATATGAAAATACCCTTTTGCTTCTTTCCTTTGTAGAAGGTAGCGTCAATGATTGATAATTGTCGAAAACCGTCAAGAGCCAAGATCTGGTCTGTGATGCATATTGAGAGTCAAAATGGTTCCTACTTGGAAAATGAGAAATCCTCTCCCAAGCACCAATCACAAGGAGTAAAATACTACATCCATCCCATCTGATCGACGAAAAATTGATAAACCTCACCCTCTGTACTAAAATCTCGCAAAATTAGAGCCAAGAAAAACTTGGAGAATGCATAGTAATCATGAGTTATGGAAAGGAGGGGAGTGCATGCAGAAACCAACTTTCTTATCCCATTTTCCTCAAACATAACCAAACCCAAAAATTTCCTAAAGAAATCAAGATTTTGGTGCAAGAACATGTGGGCAAGGAGAGAAGAAAACTTGAATCTACGTTGTGTCTTGTATTCTTTGAATTGGCTCAACATTTCTTGAACAATGATTTCAGCGAAGTCATACTAGAATAGTGAGTGTTATTTTTTCAACTGGAAACCCAAACCCATTTGAAACTCCTCAACATATTGATCATTGTCCATGTTGCAAATGAAAGACATCATAGAGAAGGCTCCCTGAAAGTCTGTGTTGAAAGTGTTGAGCGCAATCAAAAATTGTGGCAGCCTTGCTGCCTCTTCTTTGGCCCTTTTTGTCTTCTAGTTATAAAAGTCCAGAGCAATTTTTCTGGTCCTCTAGAAGTGTTTCACGCTTTCTATGGTGATTGTCTCCATGCCTTCTTCTCTAGAGCTCTTTTCGATAGGAAAGCATAACATATTCCTAATTACATCCACGCTGATCACAATTTTCAATTCCCAACCTTCAATGGTGCTGATATCTGGGTTAAAATGTTGAGTGCACAAGTGAACTAGTTTTGGGCAATGGTGCACCAAGGGGACCATATAATGTGGGAGACCACAAAACCACAACTTGTGTGTAAAAGAATCTTGGCTATTAATCTTTTTCATCCTTTCGCAAGTCGTTCCCTAAGACTCTTAGAGTTAGTTTTGAAGATGGGGTCATGAATGTTATCCCATTCCTCCATTATCAGGGTTTTGTCCCTATGATCAGACTTCTTCTCCATAGAAGCTTGAGTGCGATGCCACCTCAAGTTTTTAGGAAATCATGGTGAGGCGTAAGAGACAGTGTTAAAAACATTGGCCATTGGCGCTGCCAACATGTTTTCCATCAAGCTCTAGACTACCTCCCCTTGTGCTTCTGTTTGAAGATTTTGGGCCATTTCAAGACTCTAAATTTTTTGCAACTCAGTTTGGTTCCTCCCAGCAAGCCTTGTACTCAAAATCTCTTGCAATGAAATGTGTATTCAAGACTCCCTAGTGCTATTTTTGTGTATGCAACACTTGCCATTCTCGACTAGAGTTGTAGACAATGGTTGCCTTTCCTACAATAAATACGACATGTACCACCAACTCCTTTTATGCATGCAAAATGAATTCCCACTCCTTTGAAAAGACAATAATTTATGATGACAACTAATCCTCATGCCTTAGGGTAACCATCCCTTGGGAAATTGAGTCGTAAATTGAAGAGATACAAACCTTTTTGCATGCTTTTGCACTTAATAATCTTAGAAAAATGATTAAGCAAGGGGCGTCATAATGAATCAAAAAGATTTGAGTTCATCCTTGGAGACCGAAAAACATCCATAGCTTGATACTTAGCACCTAGATGTGTGGACCATCACCTGTGCTTGCCACCAGCTTAAGTTGATTGATTACCTCCTCCTAATTTGCATGCAACAATTCGTACACAACAACCACAACTTGGTGGGGTTTTCGAGATTGCAACCCTGGGGGAATTCTCGAGTTTTCTCTTGATCGTCATCATGCTTATTGCACACGTGTACCTGGCTAGGTCTATAAATATACCCAAGGATATTAGCAGAAATTATACTGGTAATTGGGTTTTCCTGATAAGAGCAATGGATACTCCTATTAGGCTCACTAGCAATAAGTCACAAGTAGCTTTCCTAGGTGAGATATCTAGCCAACGTTTAAGGCGGATGACTAAGAACAAGCATTCACAGGAAATTATTGCAATAAAATGGGTTATGGGGAGGGATTGCTTAGAGTATGAGGATAAGTACAGAGTAAATATTGACATTTTCTCTCATTTTGTTCCATCCTTGCTCGACATTCAAACACCAAAGTTGATGATACTGAGACTTGTCAAGGAAATTTTCCCAAAGTGCTACCTCGGAGGTCTTGGAGAAGTCGTGACCAATGCAGTGTATGGCCTTGGTCTCCCCAGAGCCAGTGATCTCCGCTAACATATTGAAGAAGACGCAGTGGTGCCCTAGGTGCCATTCTTGAGCGGGTTTCACCTTATGATGATTGGAGGACACCATCAAAGAGTTTCTCATGCTTGCAACTTCCTCTTGAGATGCCACAATGTAGTAATATTTTACAACATGGATTGGTACACCGACTTCAGAAATCTGGTGTTCCCACCTCCAATTGTCGTTGTTGTCGTGGATGCTCCTGCTGCTGTTGTTGCTCCTGATGCACCTGTTGATGCAATTCTTGGTGTGCCTATTGCAATCGATGGTGATACTGCTCTAGTTGAAGAATAAATCCTCTTATATTTCTTTTTGTATATATGCCTCATTAGGCAGTTAATACACATACTCAAAAAGTATGGCCAAAGAGCAATTTTTGAATTGTAATTCATCTCAAAGTATATGAATATAAAGCTCTTTTTTGTCAATTTTTTTTTAATCTCTTTTTCACTTCTCTGCTTTCTGTAGCATGGGTTATGTACCGGAGCTCAAGCCAAACAAAACATAAAGGAAATATTTAAATAATTACATATTTACATAGGTCAAATGATTAATGAAGCTAATTGAACAATTTGAGGTGAATTTCGTTGACTGGAATTCCCAATGCTTCTTTTTGCATATTTCCCAATTCAAAAGCGTTATGTTGCTTGCATTGGATAATATGAAAAGGGATTTCCCACAAACTATCGAATTTCCTGTGTTGGCAGGCTTTGCGGCTCTCTTGTTGAATTTTAGCACTAAGTCTCCGCGCTTAAGATTCTGGTTGGGGATATTTTGGTCAAACCACTTCTTAACTGTTTGTTAGCGGTCATTCATGGCCTTCAAAGCTTTCCCTCTTTTTCTTTGCACCTCCAATAGTTCGGCTAACCAGACCTCTATGGCCCCATTTTGTTCCACTTTTAGAGACTTAAACAACTATAGTACAGTGTGTGGCCTTTGCTTCTGGTGGACAGGCTTTGTGCCTTCCATCAATTCTCTAGTATGTTGGATGAATTCAGGATTGTATACCTTAAGGTCATCATATGAACAGGCCACTACTCCTCTATATCCTTCACAAAAGTGCATGATCCATTTTATATCATGTTGTGGGACACCTATCCCAACCTTGAGCTTCATTCCATTTTCGATAGATCAGAGGTCTACATAATCACTTTTGTCTTCTATGAACCTCCTCTTATCATTCCTGGCATTGTCACAGTTGAATAGGTTTTCGAGAGTGACAAGTCCCTTTGGAAGCCTGTTAGACCTGAGCCTGATATTTTCCCTTTCATAGGCCTCTGCAATCTTCGGTTGGAGTTGGTTAGTGAATTATCTTGAATGTTGGATGAATGAGGCAGTGTGTTCATCATTTTCGAACATTCGTCAGCTTTGGTGATTATCTGGGATTACAAGTCAGATGATTACTTACACAAAGTACATGTTCTCAATCAACTCGGAAGCAGGGTCGAATTAGGATCCAATTGTTGCCATGTGATCCATAGCTACATTCTACTCTCTAGGTACTGTCTAAATATTGAAAGCTTCAAAACTCTCAATTAGGTCCCAGACCCTATGTCTATAAGATTTCATGCAAACATTCTTCGCTACAGAGACTCCCCAGACTTGATTTACTGTTAACTCAGAGTCTCCGAACACCATAATTTGTTTAACATCCATCTGCTCTACGAGGCTTAAACCTTGCACTAGGCCCTCATATTCAGCTTCATAGTTTGAACAGGCAAACTGAAAGCGAAAAGACCTGAGAGTCTTTTCATTGGATGGGGATGTCAAACATATCCTGGCTCATGCATTACCTTTACATCTCGCTCCATCAAAATGCAATGTCCATAACCCTGAGGCTAGACCACCCTCAGGTTTCTTCATGATCCTCAGAATCACTTGATCTTAATCATTGTCGATGTAAGTTCCCAATCCGGTGGCATGATAATTGCCGAAAGGATCAGTGTCTATAAATTTGCTCAAGAGGACCTCCTCTTGATTAGTTTTGTCTTTGGTGACCTTCTCATCTTTTAGTAACTCAGTACAATACATCTCATCCTTGGTGATAGAAGTATGAGTAGCCTCAAGGTTGATCATGGCTTCATCCGCTACATATTTCGAATGCAAGGGTTTAGATACTATCTTCATTTTAGCTCCATGCTTGGTCTTGAGGATCCAGTGTGACCAATCTAAGGAAAGATATCCACCAATCTTGGAAGTGAACTCCTAGGATAAGCAAAGACCGAACATGGGAGGGACATCGATGATCACGGTATCTTATGGGACAGTGATGCTAGGGCAGGAGAACAAATTCAAAGGGAGATTCTTGATGATACCTATAATATCAACCTTATTTCAATCAAGCTACATAACCCCTTTATTTAAAGGTTCATAGCTAAGTCCTAAGGCTTCAACTATTTTCTTGGGCATGGATGTGGTGTTAGAACTAGAGTCAATTATAGAATTGCGCAACAAATTCTTACCCACAATAAGGGTCAAGAAAAAGGGCTTCGATTTAGGCTTACCTTTACTTTCAACAGAGACTTCCTTTCCATCGTTCGTGAGGACTTTGGCCTGAGATGGCACATCAATGAACTTCCCTTTGGAGGGTTGCTCTGCCAACTCTATGCTTGTATCTTCCAGTAGGGCCTTCTACAACAATGAGTTATGCTCCAAAATAGCTAAGGTATCATAAAGAGATACATTACCAGAGGCTTTCCTCAATTGTTCCACCACGTCGAATGGCGATGAGTTCACATACTTTTGCTCCTTAGATCTTGTTATAATAATCTCCTTGTGAGGAGGAGATTGTTGTGCAATTGCAGTGGTACTAGAAGCTTGGTCGAGAACATTTTTGGGTTGTGGAGTGATTGGTTTGCCCGTGAATCTCCTCTTTAAGTGAGTGTTTTCTGATTGCACTTGCGAAGACTCTAATATGGATGCCTCGTTTGCAAATATCGCCTCCTCTTCTTCCATCCATGAGAAGAGCACATATTCGAGAGCTATATCCATTTCTTTCTCCAAGGACATCCCTTGCATCTGCGCAATGAGTACCACATTTTCCATTTGTTGAGAGGTATATGTATAACCTCTTGAACTTGATGCAACACCTTGGTTGCGCCGTTCCGCCACCTTCTACTGTAAGTTACCATGCAGACAATTTCAGGGCATATGTGCTTCATTGCAGGGGAAGCACTAGGAGTTGACATCATTAACAAGATTATTTTTCCCTACTACCAATTCTCTATTTGAACTCGGTGAGATGTTAGGTAGTGGAGTAGGTACTAGAACCATCTGATTACTCGATTAAGTTTGTGAATTTGCGCGCACACCTCCTTGGTACTGGTTCTTCTAGTAGGAGGGTCTTCTGCCTCGGCAATTTTGGTAAGTTGGCTTATGGGACATGGATTGATTCCACTTGATGGTAGTTATTTCATTCAAAATATTTTGCAGTAATTCCTTGACATCGTTCATCTCATCCCTTGAAGCATATGATGTAGAAGCGGTGTTCTGCTATGTACTCGGGTATGCATACATAGATTGAGGAGGAGTAGGCGCACTGATTGAAGCTATCTCCAGGGTAGGAGCTGAAAATTCTAAAAATATAGGCATCGTGGGTTGAGGTGGTAGCTTTTCAACCTCAATTAGATTGTTCTCCGCTGTAACATCTATGCTATACAAGCCTGGCAAGGTGTTCCCACCAAGAGACTGAATCATCATTGAGGTGTCGACGTTGATAGATTTTAAGTAAAACATGAACGTCAAATCAAGAGGCGGGCGGATCATGGTTTGGATCCTTTACCAAGTCGTATGGAACCTGACATTGAAGTCTGTCATGGCCTCTTGAGGGGCTCAATTGATAGTCACCAGCTACTGGAATAGCGAGGACCAATCTTTGTTGTTTGAAAAATGCTCATAGAAAGGATCTCTGAGTTGGTCCCAGGTGTCGATGGTATTGGCTCCCATATTGCAATACTAATCGAGGTCCTTGCCTTTGAAAGAGGCTACATATAGCCTCAATGCTACATTTTGATCAGCTACACCATGCACTAGACATACATCCACCACAACTTGTAGATGTTCGGATGGTGTCTTCGAGCCATATCTGATGAATTTTGGTACAACTTTTAAAGCAAAGGTTGGGATATTAGCCCAAACGATTGGTGCTACTGGTGCTATGAGAGGGCTTCTGATGTCCTATGCCACATAATTTTTGTTAGCTATTGGAAACATGGCTGGTGGAGGGGTTTGGACATTTATCAGACGGGTTCTTGTTTGTACTGTTACCAACGGTGGCACTAGCAGGCCAAGGTTATTCGTAGTCTGGGATCTAGTAACAGGTATATGGCTCATACACCTTCTTCATATTTGGATACATTCAATAGTGTCCCACCGGGTGTGCCAGGAAAAAAAACTATTGATGCCTAAAATTGCTAGGCAAACAACCTTATGGGAAACCCAGTTAATGGGGGGACCAATTGTGCTAAACTGAGTAACCTCCGAGGTTTTTAGAGAAGTCGACTCTTCCTGTAATTGGGGGTTTGGAAAGGGAAAATGAAACACATATAAAATAAAAACTAATCTAAGGTGTTGAGCCAGGATTTAAATGTTTAGGCACGAGAAACCTTCCTTTCAGATACGGTTTTAAGGTTATTCAACAATCTGCTATGTCCAGGAATAATAGGAACAAAGATGAAAATCCTAAGCAATTTAACCAAATAACATAGTATAATTTCCATACACATTTACTGAACAAGAAGAGTCCAAGACATGATCCCAAACAACAAATTTCTATTGAAATTATAAAAGTTGTAGATAAACTACTTAGTACAACAAAATAGCACAGTATAATGTCTTGTATTATCTAAGAAATATAAAGGCCGAACAGTTGGCAATGTTTGTGAGTCTTAACATAATAAACATAAACAATATAGAGGCTTGAAGCTTTTCAGTCTTTTATTTGTATAATTTTTGAACCCTCTCCCAAAGAGCAAGAGCAGTATATATAGACTGCCCATTGCCATCGAGCCAGTAATTGAAAAGATTCCCAGATACGAGTAATGATACCCATCGCCATGATTTCCCAAGGCCATTGCAACAAAAAGATTCAGTTCATCGCACACAGTCGCCCTCGAACAAGATTCACCTCTCAACAAATGATAGCTGTGATCCTAAGGAAGAAGCAACGAGCCTCTTCGGGTGACACATGTCACTCACCCATATAGATGGCTAGGACACGTGGCGAAGAGACAAAGCTTCTCACTTGGTCGTTCCAACCTTTCGATTAAAATCCCCGCAAAGATGTATGCATTCAGACACTGGTTGTGGGGATCGCCAAAAAATTGCTCGCGAAATGATGTGACGTGGCACGCTGGTGGCTCTAAGAGGAGAAACAAAGGAGAGAGGGCTTTCGACATGCATGATTTTGACATGTGGCAAAGAGATGGAGCTTGGAAGAGAAGCAAAGGGAGAATCCCCCATGATGAGCGCGCAGTGGGCACGTGGAGCAAGTGTGCAAGGGCGAGGGAAAAGGGGTCGGTGATATTCAAACATACAGGGCGTGGGCTAGGGGCTATGCAAAATAGTCAATATTAACTTGAAGGGAGCTATAAGGATTGTTCAATCCACAATGAACATACAAATACAAGCACATGACATAAAACTAGTCAAACCCTTTCCATATTTCGTCGAAAGAATCTAATAATAATGAAAGACCATTTAAACCCTTATCATATTTGATGTTGAAACAATGGAACCCTTTTCACATTTCGTAGCAGAAAGAAACTATGAAAAACACAATGCAAAGTAAAATGTCGTGCAATGAAGAACACAAGATTACAAGTGCATGGACGAGTATAGGCGAAACAAAAACCAATGAAACCCTCCCCACATTTCCTAGTATTAATCTTTTTCAAAGAGAAATCTACACAATAAAAGTTTATGCAAAAAATAACAGAATGATATAAGTGAATGGCAGAATACCATCGAATTGAAAGACATTGGTACAAGCTAAGTGAGGTTAAAAACCTCACTTGAAAGAGAAAGGGAGCTTTCAAGAGTGCAGAGTCGAACAAAGAAGCGTTCTGTGCTGAATAATGAATCGTGTAGAGCCGAACCAGTATGGGTGCATAACTAAACAAACACTCCAGAATAAACACAAATAAAAGGAATGAGAATGAGTGGGATATACAAGAAATTGGAGCATTGAATGAACATTGATCTTCAATTTACACACTTGTTAGTCCAAGTAAATGCGGAGGGACACCTAAGGCAAGTTGCTTAGTGGAGGTAACGAAGGAGGCAATGAGCGATTAATGCTCTCAACTGGTCGTTTAGGGTGGCAAGGCAGTTGAAAGCCACACGTTTGTCCGATCCAATGTACGTAGATTTTTGCACTAACAAAGGAGGCAGATGGGCTCCATTATTGGGTAGAGGGCAAAATGGGCCCGTTTAGAACACCGTGGACGAATCAGTGCGTGACAGGTGACAAATTGTTCGAAATAAAAAGAAAAAGCTGACAGATGTAAAAATGACAAGGTGACGTAGTGGAAAAATTTAAAATATTTTTTTGATCCACATGACACTCCACGTGAACTTCCAAAATTAGGATGCCCTACTATGGACCACTGAGTGTAAAAACAACAAAAACGACTTATTAAAAAAAAATCGTGCGGAGAATTGCTCACCCAGTTTTTTGTTTTAATGAAAAACAAAAGGTCAAAACGTATAAATGCATCAATAAATCCTCCCGCGTGAGGCCTCGGAGAACCTTTCAAAGTTTTTTATGTTTTTGTTGGATTTGCATATTCTTTGTTTTGGGATAAAAGGTAATTTTTTTTTGCCAGGTAATAATTGCTTCCGTCGGCCTTTATAGACCACAGGAACATACTACGCTAAATTAGCACCTACCTTCAAATGGGAAATTTCTACCCTGAATTGTCGAAGCTCTAGATATTTGTATATGGGAAATTGTTTCAGAGATTTCTCAGTATCTGTTAAGGTTAAATTTCTGCCTTTTCAAACTACATCTGCATTTCACATATGTAACGAATTCGGCTCTTAAATTTCGTCATTCAGGCTTTTAGTTCTCTGCTATCTTTGTTGTTTTCTTTCTAGATCCTGGAAACTGAAAAATGAGAGGTCTACTACGCGGAACATTTTAAACATACGAAAAATGAACCATCTGTTTGCCGTTGAATTCCGTATTCTCTGCATATAAATTTTGATCTTGTTTTCCTAGTTTCTAATCGATTTCTGTATATCAAAAATGCTTTTGAATAGCCAAGTTGACAAAATTAGGGCTTATCAGGGAGTCTTCAGCAGATCGTGGGGTTAATTATGATCTTATATTTGCCAACCTGGGATTTGGCGTATAATCTCCATAACGATTAACTTCGTCAAACTATACTATAGTTAACTTGCATTTTGGTGAATTGTACAATGAGCGTGAAATTGGGGTTTTTTATCAGCGAATTTCACAGCAGACTTGTTGTTTTAATTGGCATTCTTAATATTTATTAACCTAGGTTTTGGTGAAATGTGTAATAACAGTTAACCTGGCCAAATACTCCGCCTTGTTGCGAGGAGAAGGATTTGAACCGGGGTTATGTTCTTAAGAGTGCCTCCATTGCCATTACTCCACATCCCCTGGACTTCAAGTAGCGTTTCGTAAATTAAGAAGAGCATCAGAATAATCAACACCCTAGATGTCCAGGGATAAGTGGTATCCCCAAATAATATTTTTTATTATACAAAATTGCCCTTGAAAACTACAGCATTCCCATCAGGCAGGCTAAAATTCCACCTTCGAGCATTGTCAAAATTCACAAAATGGGAGCCCCGTCACGTCTGGAATAGCAAACCTCTAAACCTCATTAATGTATTCCAGATGATATCTACTAACAAATCTATCGGTATTTCCAGATTGATAATAGTCAGTACACAGTATGAATTTCGAGCTAATAATACCAAACAGAGTATGAGTAAAATGCTAAGGCATGTTCAGCTGCAATGTCTGTTCTAACAGCATTAAACCTTTTTTCAGGATTATTACAAGGTGCTTGAAGTCGATTATGATGCAGCAGATGATAAAATTAGAACGAACTACCTCAGGCTTGCATTGGTGTTGCTTTAATTTCTTTCCTGTTTTTTGGTTTTGTTTTTCTTTGTCATTCAGCTTTAGCATGGCTGCTATGAGACAATTCAGTAGTTTATGCTAAGAGAGATACTTTGCAGTTATGTTTCATTAAAGAATGCATCTGTTTTCTTCTTTCACAGAAATGGCACCCAGATAAGCATAAAGGAGATGATGCTGCTACTGTAAAGTTTCAAGAAATAAATGAAGCATACACTGGTAACTTTACTTGTTATTTTTTCTGAAGATCGCTCACCTAATAAATTTTGTTATGGCAACTTCCCTATCACTTTTAGAAATCAGACATAAAATTGCATGGGAAGAGTTGAATGCAAAAATGACAACTTTTATGTTACTTTGTAGAATCACTAACAACCTTGTGTCATTACAAAGGCTAAAATTCCCTTTTCGTGACAAATATCATTTTATAATATATCTTCTGCTCGACATATAGCATTAGAATTGCTTTATTTGTTTTATAGTCTAAGATGTTTTTGATTTTCTATTTTGAGACTATGCATATTACCTATTATTTATATTAGGCTATCATTGAATATTTCAATTTTCAACTTATATTAATTTTTTAGAAGATATCTTCTGTGCAGTTGTGTTCATATTTGAAAATGTCACTTCTTTCTATTTGTAAAACTGTATGTGACTCACCCAATGGAGAGGGACAATTTACATTGAGAGCATTTGGGAGGATCATCAGAAATGATGTGATTTTCCTATGCGTTGAAAGAGATAGCTCTCTTATGCAAAACCAAATAAAATTATGTGCAGAACTCACACTATTTACAAGCTTTGATTTAAGGATTTTGACATATTACAAATAAACAATCATGCAATGCGATATCTTTGGGCCTTTGCATGGGTTTTAAGCTGAAACAGACACTAAACACCTCATGCAATATTTTTGGGTTTTCTGGAAACACAAACACACATATGCAGATTTCTAGGTAAATTGCAGAACATGAATCCATGCATACAAAAAAATGATTGCTGAAATGAACACTGATACACAAGGTTTTTCAAATTGAAGGAAGAGAATAGCAAAGTAGAGAGCAAATACTTTTTCATATTCAATCAACTCAATACAAAGCTTGAATTTATCAATTAATTTAGTATAACTAAGTTAAATCTTACACAAGGCTACAACACAGGATTAAACTCATCAATATAAAGGTGCATAAATGGTTGGAATAGTGAAAGTATATCTATTATAACAAAATCATTGCTCATATGGGATTGCACACTGTTAACAGCTTTTTATGCATGCAACAATTAAGGGGTTTACAAACTTCTCAGGGAAAAAGCCTTCCGTATTAGGATCTCCAAAATGAAATTCAGTGCATGGGTTGTATGACACCCATATAGGGCTTATTAGAAGATTAATGTTCTCACCCAAATTCAGCCTTGTCCATTGAGCCAGAGTCATTTATTGTTTGAGTTGGGACTTATTGAAAGAGGTTTAAAAAAAAGAAAATAAAGAGAAAAGGGTAGGGAGAGAAGAAAACTTTTAAATTAATTACAACCAAAGGTATCATGAATTGAAACTAACTGTTTACTCCACAGGATAAACCTCTTTTAAACAGTAATAGCTTTTCTCAGAACTATTTGAAATGGTGCCAACAGATTTAAGATTTTCTTATGCTTTAATCCAAATCTATCATTGAAGACCACTGAATTCAAACCAAACTTAGGTTATTTGCAGGGATTAAGAAACAAACATTGATATAGCTTTGCTCAGATCAATAAATTCTCATAATCCACTCCATAAAGATACACATTTGATTCAAAATGATCACACTTTGATTAAAGCAATCAAACTTAAAAGCTACTCAAAACCCTGTATCAAAATCTTCCCTTTTGAATGCTCTAACTTCCTTTAGCCTCTGAATATGTCTGAGGCTCATAGACACTGTGAATGTTGGCCATGAGAGAAAAATTAACTGTATGCTGCTGTTCGCTCTTGTTTCTGGATGATCTCCCCTCAATAAGATCATCACCATGAAGATCTCCAATAGTCTTAGCCCACCATTTAGGCCTATGAGAAGAAGTGCCAAGTGCCAACATCAAATGCAGGAGGAGCTGGAACTGGTTGTGGATCTGGAACAGGTTCATTAGGTGGAAGATCAATATCATCCGGAGGTAAATCAGGTTGAGCATCATCAAAGACAGAGTCTTCGTCATCCCTCCCATCAAGTGAACCTAACGGAAGACGGACACCCAAATCAGAAGCCTTCAAAGGTTGATCCTTAGAATGTTGCATAGACGAGGAAATATGAAAAGGCCCTCGTTCTTCATCAAAGACAACATCTCGACTGAAAACAAGACGATCAGTGTCTACGTCAATCAACCGGTAAGCCTTATGGTTGTCACTGTACCATGTGAACATAAGTTTTTGACTCGTGGAATCCAGCTTAGAGCATTTGGCATTTGGAATCCATACATATGCCAAGGAGCCAAATTTTTCAAATGACTGCTCCTGGGTTTGCAACCAGTCCAAGCTTCCTCAAGAGTCTTCCCCTTAACGACATGGGTAGGAGATCAATTAAGGAGATAGACTGCAGTGAAAACTGCTTTTGCCCAAAATTTGTTAGGAACACTCTTGTGTTGCAGCATGGAGCGGGCCATCTCAACAATTGTACGATTGCGCCACTCTATATCACAAAAGTTGGAGAATGCAGTAGAACAAAATTCCCCCCCATTATCTGACCTAAGAGTAATTATGCAACAACCAGACTCTTTTTCTACCAAGGCCTTAAACTTCTGAAATACATTAAACACTTTTGATTTCTGTTTAAGAAAGTACACCCACATTTTCCTACTGAAATCATCAACAAATAGCAAGAAATATCTACAACTACTAACAAAAGGAGTATTCATAATATCAGCATGAACTAATTGCAGTACCTTAGAAACCCGCCACGAGTCACCATCTGGAAATGGTGTCCTGTGTTGCTTCCCAGCCTAACAAGCTCCACACACCTCGTGATGCTGAGTCTAAATATCAAGTAAGCCAGCTACAAGTCCCTCCCGAGCTAGCTAAGAGAGATAATGCACATTTAAGTGCCCATACTGTTGGTGCGAAAGACTGGTGATAGCAGAAGTTCTGGTTGCCATGGCTAACTTCGGAGAATCACCTATATCCACAAGTCTGTAAAGACCATGATCCTCGATGCCAACAACTACAATAGTCCGAGTTTCTCGATCAACAATGGAACATTTATGCACATTGAAAACCACATAAAATTGAGGAGAATGCTCCATGATCTGACTGACTGAGAGAAGGTTGAGTTCCATGCCAGGAACATAACATTGAGGAATATGAGATTCCTCTTGCCAGACTGATTCTGAACAGTGCCCTTACCGAAAACTGTGCATTCTTCGCCTCCAAAAACAATTGAGTCAGTGAATGGAGAGAAGTCTGTAAACCAATCACGTCAATGAGTGAAATGTCGCAAAGCACTTGAATCTATGTCCTCCCCGCTTCTTTTGTTCAGAGGCCAAACGCTGACGACAATCCTTCATGTGACCAAATTTGTGGCAATAATTGCATTGAATGTTCTTTTTCTTAGGGCTGCCTGGAGGTTGACTTGAGCCTTTCTGTTGCGAAGGCTGATCTTTCCCTTTGTTTTTAGGCTGAGTTTTAGTGGCGAAGGCTTGCTCTGTAGAGGATGATGAAGCACTACTACCAAATTGTTGTTTCCAGCGGTCCTGTTGCAAGAGGATAGTACAAAGCTCCGGAAACTTCAACATTAGCAGGATGTAATGTTGAGAGTCTCTATGAAATGTTCATAAGACTTAGGTAGGCTTTTCAGAGTGATCACAACCATGTCTTCCTCCATTTTTTGACCAATAGCCTCCAACTGATCTCGGATCTCTTGGATTTTGTTCAAGTGCGCTTGCAAAGTTGTCTTATCATGCATCATGATAGAAAACAACATATTTTTCAAGAAGAATGTATGAGTTTTGTCGGATGTTTCATGCAAACCCTTTAAATGGTCCCAAATCTCCTTTGCTGATTTTCCAAGCGGAATTTGAGATAGTTGATCATCTGTAACTGGAAAGTTTAATAAGCATCACCAATTCATGATTTTGCTCATCAAACTTCTACTGGGTTTTATTTGTAGTGGTGAGTCGAGTAACATTGCCCAGAATCATTTGATCAAGGCAGCGGTATTCAAAAATGGTCGTCATCCGCTGCTTCCAAGTGTTATAATTTTTGCCGTTGAATCATTGACTGTCTTCCAACATAATGTTGGTCGAACTCGCCATCTTCATGCTTTTCGAGGCACGAAAAATGAGGAATTGAGAAGATGTTGAATGCACGAAACCCGAGGCATGAATTTCAATGCAAAAACAAAGACAAATTTAGGTATAGACTTCAAAAGTACGAAGTATGGCTGACACAAAATTTGAGGCACGAAAAACGATGCACCCAAAAAAATCCTAAGGCAACTCGGTTGAGATCTTGAAAAACCCACAAAGAATTTGCAATCGAAAAAAATTTCTGACTTGGAATGACAAGTCAAAACCCTAGCCGAGTTGCAAAAAAGTTGTAAAAAACTGAGGACAAATTTTTTAGGATCAGAGATCTCAATCAGAAACCCTAGGCGACAAAAAAACTGAGAGGCCGCCACAAATTTTTCATAGACCCGTGAAAATTAGGGTTTAGCAACCACCAAAAAAATGAGGCGTCGTTGGTATGATCACACCCAAAAGAAATTCTGGAAATTGCGCGCCAAGTCAAAACACGACCATAAGTAAATGATGAGTCTGCAGAAGCCACAACTAGACACCAGACGCGCCTTAGATTCAATAGCAGATTGGTAATGCCCTTATACAGGAAGAAAGATGGCGTTGTATACTTAAAAACGCGGGTCATGTGCAGGATATAGTAAAAAACAATAGGCACACGAGAATCAAAGACGCGGGCTAAGGAAGATCGAACTCAAACTTCCGTCGAAAAGACGTTTGCAAACAGCCGACACGTGATCTTCCAGTCGCGCGCACAGAACAGAGTCACGTTATAGAAGTCGATTGGAAAACGTGGGCCACAAAAAATCTTTTGCGTTTTTTTCTAGAGCACGACTCAACCGAAGCACATAGGCGGGAGATTTTTACCAAAATAATTTTGAAAGATTTTTAAGCAAAAAATTTTCGAAAAGAAGTTATAAATTTTTCAAAAATATTTGCATGTGCTCTGATGCCATATTACGCAAGTAATTGGTAAAATATTTGATGTATTAATAATGAGCAATGTGCTTAATAAATAGTTTACAAAATTTACAAAAATCAGGAAGTTTCTAAAAAGAAACTCTAGATAAGATCAGAGACGATCTTATCTAAATATTTTACAATAAAGTACAATATTGATCATTAATAAATAAATAATAAATATTATTTTAATATTTTCCATGTGAAAATTTGTGTTCTTGTTGATTGTCGCTCTTGCTGTTTTGATTTCTGATTCATTTGGTTTCAAGTGTTAATAGAGCCAAGTTCCTTTGTTGGTTAAGTTTAATTGCTTGGAAGTTGATCTTGATAGCACTCATGGGTTCACATGAAGGTCTTGCTACAAACCGAGCTCCCTTTATTCAATGGCTCTAACTATGCATTATGGAGTGTTCAAATGTGTACTTATCTGATCTCTCGGTTTTTATGTTTGGAGAAGTGTAGTAACTAGTTATACAATTCCTTCAACTCCTCCATCGGATGCAGATGGAAATAAAGCTTTTGAAAATAATGCAAAAGCTATGGATGCTATCTTATGTGGTTTGTCAGAAACATAATTTGTGAAGGTTATGCATTGTGATATTGCTCATGAGATTTGGGACAAAATTCAAAAAATATATGAAGGAGATGTCGAAGTCAAGAAAGCAAAGCTTCAGACATAGAAGACATTTTGAGAGTAGATGAAGTTGTTAACACTATCAAGGGTCTAGGAGAAAAGATTGAGGAGTTTCTTCCTTTGCGCTTTGATGCAAAGGTTTTAGCGATCGAAGAGATGAAGGACCTTGACAAGTTGACGGTAGATGAGCTTCATGATATTCTCACAACCTATGAGATGAGAGCAATGCCTTATCAATCAATCAAAAAAAAAGGTAGCCTTCAAAGTTTCGAAGAAAATTGAAGAAGGTTTCAGGAAGATACAAAGACAAGTTGGCTTTCAAATGCTTCAATTGTGGAAAAGTGGAACACTTTGCATCCAAATGTTCGTATGAGAAGAATGAGGACAGCGATTGTGAAAAGAAATCAAAACATTTCAAAAAGGGATATTGAGGTAAGAAGAATAAGTTTAAGAAATCTGCAAAAAGTTTTTATTCGAAAGATCACAATAGTTCAACAGAAGATAGTGAAGTGTCTTCAGTAGATGAAATTTTATTTATGGCTGAAGAAGTAAATATGCTTGAGATTGAAGACGAAGATATTGAAGTTGAGTAATATGATGAAGATGAAGAAGTAGATCTTGAAGCAGAACTTGTGAGTGCACTAAGTGAAATGAAAAAACTTAGAAAGAAAAATCAGAAGTTGAAATCACAGCCGCAAGAAGACAATGAATCTAAGACATCTCAAGCACTCAAAGAAGCTGAAAAACTGATTATTGATTTGAAGGTTCAGATTGAAGAGGCAAAAAGGATTGAGGAAGAAATCAGAAATCAGTTAAGGATTAAAGAAGAGAATGTAGAGAGACTTGAAGTTGAAATTGTCTCACTTAGAAATTTAGACAAATCATTGACATGGCTGAATAATGAGAAGATAAATCAGAAAAGTTCTATGTCATTGGACAAGATCATTAGTGCACAAAAATCTTCAAGTGATAAAGGTGGAGTTGGATTTGAAGAAGGTCAAAGTTCCAAGTCTACAAAAGAGGAACAACAAAAAGGCATCTTTGATAGCACAAAGGATTCACCATCAAAAAGCAGAAATAGTAATTTCAAGAGGCCTCCTATCTCAAGGCATGCTCAACTCATATGACCAGGTTTAACAATTCTTTCTTTTATGGTTATTGTTTTTCTGCAATCGTTTTGGTCACAAGGCAGCAAATTGTAGAGTTTATGCAATAAATGATTTCAGATATGTGAATCGAAATCAAGGATTCTTGAATAAGAATTCTTTTGCTCATTTGATAAATTACAATATTATATGTTACAAATGCAATAATTTTGGTCATATTTTAAAGACTTGTAGAAGCAATTTTGCAGAATTTTTCAAGCAAAGAAAAAAAGAGAGCAACAGGTGATTGAAAAAGAAGTCGTTAAGAAAGTTTGGAGGAAGAAGAAAGAGGTAGAAAAAGAGAAGTTGGGAGAGATTTGACTCCATCCTTGAGAAAGTGTTTAGACTCAGGGGGAGCTTTCATTGTCATATTCTATCAGTTCCGTTTCCGTTTTGCAGGTTGTTATCAATCATTGATGTCAAAGGGGGAGTAGTGAACTAGGGGGAGCAGTTTGGTTTTGGTTTTAGATGGTGTTGCCATCAATGACAATGGGGGAGATTGTTGAAATATTTGCCTTTGATGTCAAAGGATAGCTTTCTACAAGCAAAGTATTTTTGTATTGCTGTTTTTTATAAGCTTGGAATTGCAAATGTTTAGTGGTTTTGGCTGGAGTCAGCATTGGCGTTTATTCTATGCCATGTGGAATGTCTTTGTTGTTTGTAAATTTGCCAAGTCAGGTTTTCATGTTTGTGCCACTTCAGCTTGGGTGTTAGGGGTTGAGTTATTTGTTTTTGGCTCGACTCTTCCTTGTAATGCCTCTGTATTTATTGTGGTGGCTTATTCCTCCATTCCGAGTCTTTTATGGGTGACAGTTTGATTGTGTATCGTTCCATTTTATTGAGGCGATTAGTTTATTTTATCCTTGAAATAGACGGTATTCAAGGCGGTTGTTTGTATATTTGAAACAGCTTCATCATTGCAACGCAATGCCTCCTGAGACCCATCGTGGGACGTCTTTTATGTTTTCTCGCAAATCTAATGTGAAAGTCGTGATTGACCAAGTGCGTGAGTTTGTATGTTTTATATTTTCATCATCAAGTTGTTTTGAAGATGTTTTTTCCTTTTTATGAGTTTTGTGCTGAGTATGCAGCTTCTGCAAGATCTTCAAAAACATCTATCTCTGGATTTGCAAGGAATTAAGTGAAGAGTATGTGTGGCTCTGTATTGAAGGCATGCGGAGGATGAAGAGTGGGGTGTCGTGCCCATTTAAAACTTTTGTTGATACCATTCTTTTAGGAATAGGGGGACGGCCTTTGATCAATATAGGCTCATTGCTGCATTCAATGATGGTGTAGTGGTTGATATTGTGGGTATTCTATGTTCGCATCCTGTGTGGTTTTTGATTATTACTTTTGTTCTTCTTTCATTATGAGAGAATGACTATTAGATGCTGCTCAGAAACATAGAGGGTGCAGCCTAAGGCTAATTTTGTCGAAATTCCTTCAAGTCACAAGTGTGGGAGTCGGGTGGTTTGAGAAATAGAGTGTAGAGTCATGATGGTGTGGCAGTCTTTATGCTCCAAGTTTATTGTTTTCTTCATGAGATGTTTCCCTTTTCAAAAAATTCATCGATCTCTCTGTTTCTGGCAGTTGGGACATAGAGCCGAGCATGGTATTCAATTTTAGTTGACAAAGAAAATAAAAGTCGTGCCATTCTTAATGTATCTCTGGGTATGTCATTGCTATGATATGTGTTCATTACGTGCTTTTTGTTTGACAAGAGCATGTGAGTCTTTGTGAGTAGAGCTTCAGCTGCTAAATCGATATTGGAGGATGTTGTGAGGTTTTAGATTTGCAACCTTAATTCTTGGCGCAGAATCACTGTCTGAGGTAGTATTCATGCTGATTGGAAGCCATTGTGGCAATGGGTCAGCTGAAGAAGGTGTGAAGTTTTTTTTGTGTGAGCAGTGTTGATGTTTTTCTATATCTCGAGCTGAGTAAAGAGCTGTGAGAGGTGAAGTGTGAGTTACTTTTTGGTGGTCTGTTGAGAATCTTGAAGTTCGTCTATATTCTGCAATAAGTAACCAGATACAGGACAATAAAAATTCTGCAGTTCTGATTTGTACGTATCATTACTGTTTTGAGGACTCTATGAGATTTAATGTCGATCTGAACTGTGCTATCAGAATATGGAGTTGAAAGTTTGAGCAAAAAGTTTTCAGTGCTTGAACAATGGTTTTGAAATAGAGATTTTATGGTACTGAAGTTGGTGCTTCAGCATCTTGAAGTTGGTGCTCACTTATGTAATCTGGGTTGGTGCCCATCATTGTTAATGAAAGCTATTGATCTGCTGTGGTTTTTTACCCGAAAGGGTTTTCCACGTGAAAATCTGTGTTCTTTTTGTTGATTGTTGCTCTTGCTGTTATGTTTTCTGATTCATTTGGTTTCAAGTGTTAGAAAGTTGAAATACTGATTCCCTCCCCCCTCTTAGTACTTCCTGTGTGCTCTTCAGGAAGTTTAATAACTTGCTGTTTGAGTGTGATTTTTGGTCGAAACTAACTCTCAAGGTTGACTAAGCATTCTTGAAGCTTTGGGTAAATTTTTAGCTCCATACGTGCTTAAATGCAAAACTTATTAAAAATAACGATCTTATTATTATTAGCTATTTTGATGATTTGGTTCTGGACAATTTCAGGGGATTTGTTTAGCAAGTATACTCAACAGGCTCAGAATTACTATAAAAGGATAACCTCACACATAGACAAGAAAAAAATAAAAATTTGATCTCAACTTGATTTGGGTAAACTGAGACACAAAGGGGACACAAACTGGGACTACATCATTAGCAAAACAAGTTAAATTTTTAGAAATGGGCATGAACTGGGAAATTCATGTAGGCTCCAACACCTTCATAAGATTCATAGCTACTTTAGTAATTGACTGACAACTGTAGTCAGACATTTATAACAGTCAAATTTGAGGTCCTATATTTAGGAATATTTGCATTGCCACCAATGAATGTAACTGTCAGTCAGAACAGCCCACATTCAGCTAATAGGCGCAGTATCTGCAGGTATATACCCACAACCTACAATGCAAACTGCAGCAATGACCAAGAATAGGTGAGTGCAAGGGGATTGCCAAGCAAATAGTAACTGTCATTGCATGAGCTGCATTAATACACATAAACACCACGATTTATTTGGGATTTCCCAGCAAATAGTAACTGTCATCTCATGAGCTGCATTAATTTGCCCAGCTCATAGGGTTGCAGGAAGTAATACCCCCGATTGCACACAAAAAGGAAGGCATCAATAAGAAAGGGAATTGCCAGCCAGTATTTAAATTTGTTGTCGCCCAGGCAAGTGATAACTATCAGAACCTGCTGCCCAGCACATGGCAATTGCATGTCAGAAAGGAGAATCTGCTGCAGGTAATGTAATTGCCACCAGCAATAAAAGAATCTGTAGTTGCCAATGATGACTCCATCAACTTACTTAAGATATGTGTGGTAAGGTAGAAATACCAATCTGCAGCCCCAGAGATGCCATCACTGCCACACACCTGTTAGGGCTGTAACTGCCAGCTAAAAATATCCACCATGTATTACCCAGCAACAAGATGAAACTTGTAATGCAGTGCCCAGGAAGGATGAATGTGTATATTGCTGATCTTTTTAACCATTACTCTGCAACAGAGGTGTACAGAGCAAAGAATGATACAAACAGATCAGAAATGGACTCTTATTCTAACCACTAAATTCCTGTTGTTTGAATTTTTTATCATCATATATATTTGTTCTCAATGTCCATCTCATTTGTGCCTTTTTACCAGCATTTATCAGGTAAACCTGTTCTCTGGACCTTGCGCCTATTTATCTTCTCCAGAAAAGGAGAGTAGACTTAAACAGGCTAGATCAATTGTTGACAGAGATATCTCAAGAAATCTGAGACTTTGAATCCTCAAGATGAGCTAGGGAAATAACTTCAAAAAGATATGCCGACAAGGGATAACCTGGAAACACACACCAAAAATCAGAACAACCATGTTTTTGGGTGAAGGAGGATTGCCAATGGTCCTGGATGCTCCTGCATCACAATATGGGGAAGATTTTGTGAATTTTTGATGTTTTTGGTAGCTTTAGGGCATATGCTACTGTTGGTGTGTTCACATTGCCTATTCTTTTGTTCATGTTCACACTAGGTTAGTTAAGCTTAGGTAGGGTGAGTACTAAGTTTTTTATTTAATAGTTGTGACAGTTAGTCACGTGCACATTCCATGTGTGTAATATGCACATGTTTGTCACATTCTATTATTATGGTTTCCATCTGCCACAATCTACCACTTTCAATTTTTATTTTGCCTTGCTCTATATAACCAAGGGCTTGTACATACTTTTCAATCAAGTTGGCTAGCATAATTCTATTTTCCTTGTTCTTTTGAGCGCTTGTGTGAAGATCTTTGTGGAAGGTTTCTTGGTCTTGGGAATCTAGAACATAGCAATATATTGCTACATTCCTGCAACTACCTTTACAATACTCTTTATCACCTTGTAGAGTCCATAAAATTCAGGGGACAACTTTTTCTTTCCATCGCCTTGAGCAGAGTTTGCTTATAGGGTTGTGGGTGCAAATAGATCCAATTTCTTGGTAAGAATTGTACTTCAATTGCAATCAACTTCTTTTCCATTCTTTTCTAACAATTTCTTAATTATCTTTGGGAAACCAAAAGATGTCTTGTGTTTTAATGAGATGATCATTCACTACTGGTACTTTTGAAGCTCATACAAGATGACTCTTGATAATAAGAGGCTCATATCTATAAGACCTTTGGATAGGGTCATTTTGTATGTGTGTGGTAACTGGTATTGTACCACCATCCATTAGTTGAAAATTTTGTGCCGTTGTGCTTACTTGCCATTGTCTAATGTGAGTTATCTAGATGTCCCTCAAGCATGTAATAACAATTTCTTTTGTGTATCAATTACAATGTGAGAGGATGATTGCATGGACAATTTTGGGTTGAATTTAGGGTCTAATATGAATTTCCTTTTAAAAGTTATGGGTAAATTTAGGGGATTGGCCAATATTGATTCTTTTTGGGACCCCATTCAAACTTTGAATTTAGTATATATATTCACGATCTCCCCTTCAATGACTTCTTTATTTATGCCTAAAAAATTGCATATTTTGTTGAGTCTATAAATGACTACTAAAAACAATGTCTTTCTTTTTAGACAATGTAGATGGGCTGTTCATCGTATTGATCCAACAATGTAGATGTTTCCTTTTGAAGCCACTGAGGTCATGACAAGTTCCACCTCTTCTTTGTCCTTTTCTCCTTTCAAAGTTTTCTCTCGACTACAACCATGCTAGCATCTCCTAGGATAAACCAACCATTGATCTTCAATAACATCCAATGGTGTGGACTTCTCTACATTGCCTCCATGCATTACTTGGCCGAACCCTACGACGGCCCTTGCTCTAGTTTACCTCCTCTGTTCTGGAAATTTTGAGGCTCTTGCCATGTTGGCATCTCTTTGCTTGTGCCAACCATTAATGCAAAACTTGATTTAATAGCTTGGAGCTTTTCAGGCTCTTTTTCAAATGAAGCTAGAACCCCTTGATGATCTTCATGTGGAAGTTGCCTTCCCTCTAGGTGATGTCAGTGTTGTCTATCCAAGTGTGTAGACCCCTTGGTCAAATGATACTAGTCTAATAAGGCACCTCTTTCTGCATGTTTGACACGTGCTGTTGCTACTCTAATGACCATTGGTTACTAGTTGCCACCCAATATTTGCTATGGTTGGTTGTGATTTACACTTCACTCGATTCCACATGCACTTTGCATTGAAAGATAACAAGTGGTTTATACCTTCAGCCCAAGCCATCATGGCTTCAGTTGTTTGTAGTTGAGGATTCTAAATGCTTGTTCATGGCTCCTTTCAATTGCTAATTTTGTATTGTTTGAAGATTGTCTAGTAGATGCTTCAACCCTTTTGACATCTACTACTTCTCTCTGCTCATTCTTTATTCTTTGTAATTCCTCTTGGGCTCCCTTGTTTGTGATTGCACATGGACTCCTTGAGGTTCTCTAAATATGGGCTCATCCCCCATGTAAATATCTTTTGGCTTTCTAATATAGAACTAGCATCTAGCTTTATGTATTGAAGAGTTTATTGGTCATGATCTATTAACCTGTAATGAATGTGAGCGTGTTTTAGTTCTTATGTTCTCTATGCTTTGTCTCAAAGTGTGCCCCTTGGTTTGATACCATGAATCTGTATGTGCTTGCCAGCTTATTCCCTGTGTTTGAAGTGAATTATTTGTATGCATTTGAATGGCCACTGGTCATGGATGCTAGTTACTATCATTCTGCATGCAGGTAGGTTTGTTTAACATAACTTGAGGCAGCCTCACCATTGGCATATGCTTGTGCATAAAGGAGAGTTGGTTGTGTGCAACATAGAAAGTTGATTGGCTGCCCTTCTTGAGCGCTTTTTCACTCACCCTTTTATTTTAATTTCTTTAACCTATCTCCATTTCTAATCTCATACTCCTTTTGTCCCTTTTCTTTTTACTAGTTAGTTCAATATAGGCTAGTTGTTAAAGCAATTTTTGTTTTACATTATCTGTGGTAGTCACATTTGTTTAGATAGTTTAGTAGTAGGCATAGAATAGAGAAGGAAGTTGGCCTTCTCTTGAGGTTCCCATGTAGTTATTTAAAAACAACTGTTGATGCATAGGTTCCCTATTCCATCAGAGCTTTTAGTTACCAACAAGATCAAAGGCACAATTCATTTTTGTTGAATTTGATGACTGGTGGTCATGGCTGTAAGGTTTGCATACCCATGAGACCTAGAGTCTATTCCTATCCATGAGTGTAGGGATCCCTTTTTGTCTCTTCTTAGCAAGGTTTTCCCCTTAATGCTTGCAGTTGAAATTCCACTACTAAATTCCAAAATAGTCATGGTGTCAATTTTAGTTTGCTCAAAAGCATTAGTTGCTTCTCTACATCATTTGAAAGAATCTTTCTTTCATAATTGGATGGGCGTAAATGTGATATTTGTATTTTCTTTGATCAATTAATAATGTGTTTGTCCAAGGGAACCCTATGACTAATATTTTGGGAGGTGGCTAATCCAAAATGATTTTCAGTTTCTTAGGGTCTTATTTGATTCCATAGAAGATTATATGCCCCAAATATACAACCTCATTCTTCCAAAATCTTCGTTGGATTGCTTAATAAAAGGATGAATCCCTTTGAGAATTCAATGAATAAGGGCCAAATGTTTTGCATATTCTTTTAAGTTCTTACCATAGATTGAGATATTGTCAAATAATATTGGCATGAATTGACATGCAATTCATTAGTATTTGAAGGCTTGAACCATTGGGGTGTTTGTCTTTTCAAAGGGCATTGCAAAAAACTCATAATATCTTTCATGTGTGCTAAAGGCAATGTTGTTGGGAGATAGGTCAACCCATAGTTTACATACTCGGAATCGGAGAGTACTCGGCAAGCCCAAAAATTTTGACTTGGAAACTTGGGAAATACTCAAAATAAGGGTGTGGGATTTATGTATGTGTATACTCAGGACTGCACTGTGCACACATACATATCTATAAACATACAGATGCCAAGTCATGCATAAGCCACAAACATGGTTTTTGCAGTTATTGACGACACTACTTTTGACTGGAATTTCGGGATACACCCTAAAATTTCTGAGCTGCACTTGCTCGAGCCACTGAGAGAGTATTGGAGAGTATGTAATTCTATTGGTCAACCATCCCCTAGGATGCATCTTGGTATTGGAGATAGGTACAAAGACATCTGCTTATGATTCCTTACATTTGTTCCACAAAGTAATCTAATGGTTGCTTCCACAAAGCTTTTCCCATTTTTAGACCTATTTCAAAAGGAAGTCCTTGAGATGGACCGGTTTCTACTAAAATCTTGGTTCTAGTGGTTAGCGTATGCCTTTGAGTTTTAGGAGATAAATATGTAAATTCACCTAAATAATCTCCTATTATTTTCAAAGAAAAAAAAAAAAAAAATGAAGAGGAGTCAACAATCTTATCCATGTAGAAGAAAACCTTAAAGTTTCAATAAGCATATTGAACCCTAGAAACCATAGCTTCTGATAGAGCATAGCTGTATCTAGTACTAGGGACCTTTGTCTAAAATCTTATTTCTGTTAGCGTTTGAGTTGCATACAATCACAAAGAAACCTTGCGTGTATGGATAAATAATCATTGGTGCTTCTAGAAAAAGATGCCAAGTCTAAGATATGCACTTGTTCCGCAATGAGAGGTTGGGCTAGAGAGAACTGAACCTTCCTATTAACCCATTTCCTTGTAATGTTCCATCTTGTCTGTCTCCTCTTTGCTATGTTCGAAAATAGACATTTCAACAATTTCGACTCTTTTGAAACCCTCATTTTTCTTCTTCAAACCCTAATTCCTTTTCAATGCTCTATTTGGGCCAAATGCTCGCATTTTCTTCCTCTCCATTTCTGCATATTAGCAACCCTTAATCTTTTGTGTGGCAGTATCGTCCTACACATATTTGGTTCCTCCTCCATTAGGTTTGTTGGGCATATCCGGCACAACTTTGTCAACGATTGATACAACCTCCTTTTGCACTACTACAACCTCCTTTGTATGGATACCTACTACTACTCCCTCTGAACAAGCAGTAGTTGCTTCTCTTGACAAGTCCATAGATGGTGGCAACTTTGAACCATGTTTTTCTATCAAGTCAGTGTGAGCTTCCATCATAAAGTTTTCTCATCTAACCTAGCCTTGTTATTGACTAGAGAAGGAAAAGATTAGAAGAAGATCCAAGGGGATTGTGTAGACTATGGTAGATCCACATTAAAGAATGGCGACTTCACAAAGGAAATAGACAAGATAATGTTGGTTAGCTGCTTCGAAAATTGAAAGTCAAATATTAATATTTTATATTTATTATTTATATATTTCAACTTTTAAATTTTTAGTATTTTGGGCATCTTCAAGCCCCTGTTTCCTATTTTTGAAAAATTGTGTACCAGTACTCGTCTCTCATACCAGTACCAATACTTGAACTAATTTCCTAGCAACATTGGCTAAAGGTTGTTTGGGCAGGTTCTCTCATTTTATTATTTTAATGATACCCAAAACATAAATCTAATTGAGTGGGAATGGTTGCTCCATGCAGCTCATCAATCAAACCATCAATGGTGAGGATATGAAACTTATTTTGATGGGTATTTCAATGAGCTTCCTATAGTTGTTGCACAATTGGAAGGCTCCATATTTCTTTCTGGTCCGGCATCAAGAAGGGGCTTTTTCTGTCATATATCCATCCCACATTTAACAAGTCTTTAACCAGCCTTTCAATTTCACTTTTGTGATGATGTGATATCAAAAGAACTCTCGAGTTGAATTGGAAGAGGTGGGATACAAGCATGAAATATGCTATCTGGGCTGATAGAAGTATGTTTATGAGCACATATTGGGTGGATTGCTTCCTGCAGTCAACATCTCTAGGTGGTGGTGGACCTTTAGGCGGATGCTTAAATGCCTTGGCATGTTTCTAAGATTGTTTGTAATATTGGTTCTTCTATGCTTAGTTCATTTACTATGTTGATATCATAATGATGGGTGGTGTTATCTGCCCTTTTGTTAGGATCTTTCCTTATGGTTGAAATTATTATTTTTAGTAAGTGGGGTTGTGAATCTTGTTACTGCGTACTTTGTACTTCTTGATTAGAAGTGTGTAAAGAGATACTTTGAGTTAAGGCTCCCAATACTGCATCCACTCCTAGTGGAGAGCATACATGGGTGTAATTAGATGTTCTCCCATGTTGAGATTGATACTTGGAAATTCTTTGCAAGGTAGGCAAAATAACATGTCTTTCAGCCAATTTCTTGTTAATAAAATTGTGAATGCTGTCAGTGTAGATAAGAACAACAGTTAATAATTCCACCCATAATTATAGTGCCTAGGAGTTAATTTCTGCCATTTTTTATATATTGAATTGTTGGTTTCCTGTGACATTCTTTAAGGAGCATCCATCTGAATCAAACTCCACTTATATTCTTCCATTTATTAATTCTACCATGTAAAAGCAGATGTTTGGTTAATACAGGAATGGTTCGCAATATGATATAAATTTAATCTATGAAATACTACTTTCCTGTGCTTTATTTGGTTCGCTTCCACTCCTCTTTCTGCAATAGTTGATATATTTACCTGACTTACAATAATGACATATACCTATCTCAGAATTGATCAGGAATTGTTAGTTTCTTGCCTTATTTTTAAAAGATACGAAAATGGTTTTAATCTCCTAATCCATTATCACTCCCCTTGATCTTTTTTGCAATGGTTGATCAATTTTGTGATGCTACAGGGCAAAAGGCAATTCTTGAGTAAACTGCTTTACTTTCTATCTATTGCTTTTCCAATGATTTTCTTTCCAAAAATTTGACACTTTTTATGTAAATTCTTTCTACGATGATTCTGCTTTACTATTTCAAGATTATGCATGTTAATCTGCCATTGAATATAGGATATATTCCAAAAATTATATGAGCATACTGTAAACCCTCTAGGCTAATCAACATGTTGCCTATCATTGATAATAGGATATTTTCCAATAATAATGAGTAAGGTATTATAGGCCCTATAGGCTAATCATCTTCAAATAAGATTTGAACTCTTTCAAGCCTATTAAAAGCCAATATTCTTCACAAGAGGGGTAGTATTTGGGTGCAATTTTTTAATTACTTTACTATCTCCCTGGTCATTGGACAAAACTATTTAGGTTGCATATTTAGATCATAATTTTCCTTTTCAGTTGATATGTTATTGGATATTTAGATCATATTTTTCCTCTTCAGTTGATATGTTATTGCATATATAACCATAAATTTTATTTTGTTAAAAGTTCCAATTGTTGTCTTAATTAGAAACTGTTTTTTTGCGTATGATACGAATCCTTTCAATTACAAGTCTTACTTGTTCATAACATGATTGCAATTATGGTTAATTAGACACAAATATTTGGCTGGCAGTGTTAAGCGATCGGGTCAAGCGTCTTGATTATGATATTAGGGGAAATTATGATGTCCAACAATACACTTTAGCTGTGAGTCTTTACTTCTTCATTTACCCATCAATAATAATGGATAAAAATATATTTAGAGTACATAAAGTATCAGTTTAGTTTTCGTACTGTTGTTTTGAATGAATCATAATTTGTAGCCTTTAAAGATTGGATTATCCCATTTTTAAGTTGCCATATGCTATTGCAGGAATATTTGAGCCGATTTAAAGGGATGATACTAACATGCAATGGGCTAGGAATTGGAAATGTACCCTCTTGGTAAGCTGCTAACAATGTCCATGCATTCTTTGTCTCCTCTATAACAGCTGCTGAAAAATTAAAATATTAAGGTTTTAGATGCTTTCAAGAAGTGTGGATGTGGCCCTTGATGTTTTTAGGGATTGGACAGACAAAAAAATGTGCTTTTCTTTGTTATTCATTTGTTTATTTTTAACGGTATCTGCAATTCTCCCGGGACATTTCTTAAAAGTTGAGGGATGCCCTCCAAATATGTCTTAAAAAGTTAGGAGATGGATATAGACTTCTGTGGTTTCCCCCAAGTATACCAAATCCTTGTATCAAACTTGTCATTCATCTCTGAAATGCACCCCAGGGATCAAGAGATGCATCTCTTGGCCATGCCGATCCTTGACATACTGCAAGGCCCTTATAGATACTCTTATTTTTGAGCATGAAGTGGTTTTAAAAGTTTGTGTGCATATACTAGAGCTTCTGCCCTAAGAGGCCTGAACATGCATCTCTTCACATGGTGAAAGTAGTTATATATAATCCAATTCCTTTCTACAGCTGAAAAAGATGTCACTTGGGATTAAGCTGGGGAAGAACCCATATGGCAATGAACAAGAACTTAGGTGCCTAAGAACTATGTTAAGAACACCATCTTGAAGATTCATCTTCAACTGCATTATTATGTAAAGTAAAATACATTTCATTCAGATTCAGAATATACAATTCTGAGTCTGTTTAACCATTGTTGGAGTGTATCAGATCATGATTATATACTAACAATGACCCTTACAAAACATCAATTTTGCTCTTTCTGGAAAGTTGAAGCTGGTTGATGACCAGCATATACTAAACCTGGTGTAATTGGTGTTATCAGTTATGAGTCTCTGACAACAATACCAGTCTGATAGAGAAATCTGAGATATAGATGGATTATATACCAACAATGGCCCTTACAGAACATCAATTTTGCTTTTTCTTGAAAGTTGAAGCTGGTGGATGACCAGCATATACAAAACCTGGTGTAATGGGTGTTATGAGTCTCTGACAACAATACCAGTCTGATAGAGAAATCTGAGATATAGAGGGATTGAAACAAGGTGGGTTGTGGGATGAGCCTACAATATGATGGAAGGCTTCTTCAGGGTCCATGCTTACCAAGAACTGATAAGCGCAGTCTGATCCTCCATTTCTTTACTTTGATAGGATCACTTTGATGGCATCCTGTATCAGATCATGATTATATACTAACAATGACCCTTACAAAACATCAATTTTGCTCTTTCTGGAAAGTTGAAGCTGGTTGATGACCAGCATATACTAAACCTGGTGTAATTGGTGTTATCAGTTATGAGTCTCTGACAACAATACCAGTCTGATAGAGAAATCTGAGATATAGATGGATTATATACCAACAATGGCCCTTACAGAACATCAATTTTGCTTTTTCTTGAAAGTTGAAGCTGGTGGATGACCAGCATATACAAAACCTGGTGTAATGGGTGTTATGAGTCTCTGACAACAATACCAGTCTGATAGAGAAATCTGAGATATAGAGGGATTGAAACAAGGTGGGTTGTGGGAGGAGCCTACAATATGATGGAAGGCTTCTTCAGGGTCCATGCTTACCAAGAACTGATAAGCGCAATCTGATCCTCCATTTCTTTACTTTGATAGGATTACTTTGATGGCATCCTGTGTAGGTTTTCTTCTTTTATTTACTGTAGTGTTTGGCTGAAATATGAAGGTTTTCACTTTTGGTTGGGTCTTTTTTGTACCTTTGGCAGCCTTACATTTTCGTGATGATTTAGAGGAGCCTACTAATGATATGAATAGTACCTGATTGTGGGGCTTGGGGGATGGGTTGACAGATTGCCAATTTTTTCTCTTCCTATGGTGACACCTTTCACTTCCACATTCTTTCGTTAAGCGAAGGCTGGAGAAAGTTTTTACATTTATTCCTGGCTGCTTTGTATACATTACATTTCATTGATCTCACAATGCTTGAGTGCCTCAAAGGATTTTGAAGTGCTAATTTGTTTGACTTGCCTTTTCTTGTGTGGCTTCTTTGAAATTTGTCCTCTCCTTGAGTCTCTGTGGTAATAGGTTACTGTTTTACTTGGATTTATACTTGGTTCCCTTGGCTGGCCCCCTTTACTATTGAAAGGAAGCAAGGTACACGGAAACACTTTCTAAACTAATCTTAGAGGAGAGTAGTGTGCAAGTTTTAGACCCTTGCAATAACAAAGAGAAGAAACACACATAAAAAATAAACGAAAAACATACCACAACACAAGTGTACGGGGAAAACCCTTTTGGGAGAAAAATCCCACACTCCAAAATAGCCCAATGTATTATTCAATAATCTAAACACAATTACAATACACTTGCAAAGCAAGGCTTTACATGAATATCATCAACCAAAGATCTAGAGTAATTCCGATAGCATAATAGCAGTAGTACACAAAACTATCAAATGGTAATTACAAAACCATGAGCTGAAACCACTTAAAAAGTGGTGCTTAAATGCCTAATTAGAAAACCAACACCCAAAACCCAAGATGAGTTCATAGGCTAAAAATAGCATATTCTTTTTAATATTTATCTATCATAAGCATGTTATAATCCACTCACCAATTCAGGTGTTCTATTTTGGCTTCATTATCTACATTCAAAGATGCCTCATGATGTGTTGTAACACATCATAAGTTGGTCAACAATAGTAATTCCCTCTCACAACTTTTTTCTATGTTCTATATGTTTTTATATTTCCAATGCAGGAGGCCCAACTTTTGAAGGCTGTAACTTTTGATCTGAGAGACTGTTGGGTCCCATTTTTTTAAAATTGTAGAGCTTGAAAAGTTCTATGCAACAGGTAATCCTTAGAAGTTAGAAGTGATGCCATACAATTTGAAATTTTAATTTTTCCCAAAAAAAGTCTATAGCCCAGAAATTGAATTTTTATGTTTCATAGATTGAAAACTGCATTGTTTATATACTCAATACTAGGAGCAAGGTTGAGATGTTTCTTAACAACTATGCTATTTTTTATTGTTATTTTGGCCCCGATATGCTGTTTTAATTTGCCCTTTTTAGCAAATTCAAAGAAATGAGATAAGATAAATTAACTTCAATGGCTTACTCCACAAAGAGGAGGAGCAGCATCATATAGAAATAGCAATACACTATTCCATCTACTATATTTAATGGTACAACTACGATATTAAAAGGCAGTACAACAGGCTCATTAAGTGCTGCAACAACAACTACTACAACAACCCCATTTAAAGACCTACACCTAACCACACTTATTACATACACTTTTTTACATTATTATACTAAATTATTAATATATGCATGCACTAATACCTTGACCTTCTATGGTGGGCCCAGCATGAGCCAGATGCCCATGTTCACGGTAGATTTGATATATGAAGGAAATATCCTTATAGTCCTTATAGTCTTTTGGTTGTTCCCCTTCAATTCCTCCCATGTTGAACACTTTTTTTTGCTAATGACTTTTCAAAATTAATGTTGACACAGATTTTGGTGCAGTTAAGAACTACTGGATGTTTTGTGAAGTCAGATGTTACAATGTGTTGTCCAATAGCATTTCTGATCTCTCTCTCTCTCTCTTCTTTTGATGGGGAGATGGCCATGAAATACCCTTTGGGCATTATAGAGATGTCCTCAAAGGCTGGAGGTTTCCTATTTTTTTCTACTCATAATCTAAGATTTTTGAATGTAGGGAAAACTCCCACGAATCAGTATATCAATGCTTTTTACTTGAGCAGCCATAGCCTGTTTTCATTTAGTCTATGAAAAATTTAACTCAGTGAGATTTCCATACTTAGGTAGTTACCATTTTCTTAGTTAGTAGGAAATTTTGGATTTCCATGAACATGGTGGCAAATCAGTTGTAGCAGGCATTCTTTGCAAATCTGTTTTTTTCATTAGGAACTGCAGATCTGAAATTAAGGACTGACGGGGGAGGGGATTGTTGTGTGAGGAAGCTATGACCTCTCCTAATGGATTTGTTTTTTAATCCTGTTGGGGAATGATCTTGCTAGTAGTGGTGGAAGTGAGGCCTTATGTGAGGCTAGAAAGGGCACAGACAAGGAGGTGGTAGTTATTAAAGTATGATTGTAATATGTAATGGTCATCTTAGCTTTTAGTTAGTCGGTAGTTTACTTTTAGTTAACTTAGTTTGCTTTAGTTAACTTTTAGTATCTATTTGCTTTAGTTAATGATCATTTCTTTTTAGAAACATTGTCTTGTAATTCATTATATAAGGAGTTTTTCCTCTTCTTTGTAAATAACGAATATCAAAATTTCAAATATCAATTATCATTTCAGTAGTGGGAGCATCTTCCTTCTGTCAATTATCATCACCAAATGCTCCACTCTCTTAACTTGTCATTGCAAATTGCTGTTAGAGAAGTAAGCCTGCAATAGGATCTAGAGGAACATTAGAAGATGTTATCTATTTTTCTTTATTTGGAGCTTTACTCTTGCTTCCAAATTCAACCCAGTAGTTTTTGACTACCATATATTGAAGTTTGCAAGTTGTTCTTGAATTTATTCCTCTGACAGTGGTTTCAATGGATGAACTCTGTTATTGAAATTGATGACATCCTCTCCAATCTTTTCCTGCAATCCATGTCCTTGTTAACATCTTCCAAAGAAGGGACATGTTTGTGTTTGAAGTATTTGGTTAAAATTGTGTAGTGCTTTTGAACATCAATGTTTTGTTATCAAATCTCAATCAGACTAGGAGCCTAAAACTAAGGAAATTCTAAGTGTAAGAATTCTTCTCAAAATTCTAAGTGTAAGAATTCTTCGCAAAATTCTAAGTCAGATTTTATTTTCTAATGCTGAATGTGCTGATTGCAGAACATTAATAATTTCGATGTTTGCATATCAATGATGGAACAATGTTAAATACCTTTGGAGGCCCGCCGCTAAGAGACGCCTTGTGGAGACACGTCCGCTCATGGGACGTGTCCCTTTGGGCGCGCGGGTCTCAAAGGCAACCGACTAACACTCGGTTTTAACTAACTTAATACATATGCCTTCACATACATGGCGGATATATATTATATGAGTTCCGATTTTATTCAATGCAGAATTTTATAATCATTTTATTATTTCGAATTTATGCATGCTTATAAATTTGTTTTACTTATTTTCCAGAAATATGTTTAAGGATTAAATTCGATCACATATAAATGATGATGATGCTATTTAGCAATCATAATTTATATCTGACCGAAGCTATATCTCATTAACACTCCCTCTTAACTAGGGAAGATATTTCAAATCAAATAAGTGGAGATATCACCTTCACACGTGATATTGAAGACATGATATGTTTTCTCAATATTGTCAAGTTACATGACATTCTTCATAACACATCTTCATTATGGTATGTGCACTGACATCAAGTCACATGATGTCTACCATAATTCATGGCATATCCACAGATATAAATATCCACCATGATTTATCTCTTAAGGATCACAATGATCTTCAGATGACATCAAGTCCCATGATATCCATCAAGGTGTCCAAGAGATACTATCATGACATGTCCACAGATATCAAGTCACATGATATCTATCATGATAGTTTATCATTGTAGAGTCGTCACTTTACAATGTCAAATACAAGTGTTCATTATTAGAAAGATCGTCACCTTTCAATAATGTACACAGGGGGAGTAGGCCCATAAGGTCATGGAGTCACACACATGACAAAAGAGTTTACACATTAAACATCTTTATATATTAGTACAATTTATAAACAATTTGAATTTCAAACATAAATATCAAATTACATTTCAACCATACCAAGTTTCTTCCTGAAGTGCTCTACCTTGATTCGGGAGAGAGGCTTGGTGAGAATGTCTGCAGTTTGATCATTTGTACTAACATACTCCAACTGGATCACTTTCCTTTCCACCATATCTCTTACATAATGATAGGGGATCTCAATGTGCTTAGATCTATCATGGAAGACAGGATTTACAGAGAGTTTGATGCAACTTTGATTATCACAATGAATAATTGTAGGATTCAAGGGCTCACCAAAGAGTCCCACAAGCAATTTACAAGCCAAACTGCTTCTCTTGCTCCCATAGAGGCTGCAATGTATTCAACTTCTGTTGAGCTCTGTGCAACTGAAGATTGTTTTCTGCAAATCCAGGAGATCATAGCCAATCCTAAACTGAAGCAACATCCTGATGTGCTTTTCCGATCGGTTACACTTCCAGCCCAATCTGAATCAGAGTACCCATGTAGATCTAGTTGGTCATTCTTGTAAAGAAGACCATATCCAATAGTGCCTTGAAGATATCTCAAAATATGTTTCACAGCCATTAGGTGAATTTCCTTTGGCTCACACATGAATTGGCTGAGAACATTCACTGCATAGCAAATATCAGGTCTGGTGTTAACCAGATACATCAAGGATCCAATCATCTGTCTATAAAGGGTTGGATCTGCACACTTGGATTCTGATGTTGCTTCTTTCAATTTGTGAAGGTTGGTTTCCATAGGTGTAGACATCAGTCTACAGTCCAACATTCCAAACCTCTTCAAAATATCAATACTATACTTCCCTTGGTTTAGTATAATGCCCTCTGATTTCTGCCATACTTCCAAACCTAGGAAGTAGTGTAGAATGCCCAAGTCTTTTATGTCAAATTCAGAAATTAGATCCTGCTTTCCTTGAACAATGAGGTGATCTTCTCTTGTTATCAGCAGGTCATCAACATATAAAATAATTATTAGAATATCACCTTTGATTACCTTGAAGTAGAGATTGGAGTCAACATCATTCTTGGAAAATCCTAGTCCCAAAAGATAGCTGTCAATTCTTTCATACCAGACCCTGGGAGCCTGTTTAAGTCCATAGAGGGCTTTCTTTAGTCTGCACACATGTGAGTCAGGTTTATGTATCACAAAACCTTCAGGCTGTTCCAGGTAGACTTCCTTTTCAATGGTTCCATTCAGGAAGGTAGTTTTCACATCCATTTGATGGATCTTCCAGCCTTTAGTTGCAGCAATGGCTAACACTGCTCTCACCGAAGTGTAGCGGGCAACAGGTGCAAATGTTTCTTCATAATCAATGCCTTCCTTTTGAGAAAAACCTCTTGCCACAAAACATGCTTTATGTTTTTCTATACTGCCATCAGTAGCATGCTTGATTTTGAAGAGCCATTTGGAAGAGACAACAGATTTCTCTTTCAGTCTAGGCACTATATCCCATACATCATTCTTTAGAATGGACTAATATTCCTCTGTCATTGCATCCTTCCATGCTTGATGTCTGAAGGCTTCTGTAACACTGACAGGTTCTGAGTTTATGATGTTGCTCATTAGAGCAACATAGCTAGAGAACCATTTGGGTCTTTTACTTTCCTTGAACGTTCCTTTGGGTGTTGCATGATCCTCGGCTTCTTTGATCATCTTTCTAGCCCAAAGTAGCCTCTTTTTGTCGTTGTCATTACTCTCATCTAAAGGAAGTTCATGTGGCATTTCCTCATGATGCTCCCTCTGAATCTCAGGAGCAGGTTCCATTTCAGGTACTCTAGGGGAATAGGTTTCTATCTCACAAGAACTTCTTGCCCTCTTGAATGCAATGTCTTCTTCAAAGATGACATCTCTGCTCGATTCAATTTGTTTCTGCTCAGGTATGAATATCCTGTAAGCTTTGGAGGTTTCACTATAACCCACAAATACCCCCTTCTTTCCGGAAGGTTCTAGTTTGAATCTCTTTTCTTTGGGCACATGAATATAGACAAGACAACGAAAAATCCTAAAATGGCTAATGTCAGGTTTTATGCTAGTAAAGGCTTCATCAAGAGTTTTGTTATCAAGATGAGAATGAGGACATCTATTTTGGATATAGACAGCAGTCCTAAAGGCTTCTGCCCAGAAAGAAGTTTCAGTGTTTTGGTCAAGCAACATTGCCTTAACAGCTTCTACAATGGTTCTGTTTTTTCTTTCAGCAAACCCATTTTGTTGAGGGTTGTAGGCAACTGTGAACTCCCTCTTAATTCCTGCACTCATGCAAAATTCCTTAAAAATTTCAGAGGTGTATTCTTTCCCATTGTCTGTCCTTTAGGTTTTTATTTTCTTCCCGGAGAAGTTTTCAGTAAGGGCTTTAAACTCTTTGAACCTTTTGATGATTTCTATAGACTCTTTACACTTAAGGAAATAGATCCAGGTTTTCCTAGAGAAGTCATCTATAAATATGACATAGTATAGAAATCTTGCTTTTGAGGGTAGAGACATGGGTCCACATAAGTCTGAGTGAACCAGTTCTAACACATTTAGGGTTTTGTTCAAACTATTGGGAAATGATCCCTTTGTATTCTTTCCTAAGGCACAACCTTTACAAGTTCCTTCATGAGATGGTTTTAACTTAGGTAAGCTTGTTGCAAGTTTTTCCATAGAAGGTAGTGCACGGAAATGAAGGTGTCCTAATCTTCTATGCCAAATCTCATTTGAATCAAAGGTGTCAAGGGTAAGGGCTTGTTTAACTTCAGTGCATAGCTTGTAAAGGTACCCTTGTCTTACACCTATGGTTTGGGCTTTCTTGATAGTTGAGTTTTTAGGCTATGCTAGAACATTCCCATCCATAAAGGTAACTCTATATCCATTGTCTTCAAGGGCAAAGATGGATATTAGATTCCTTTTTATTCCAGGTACAAATAAGACTCCAGTGAGTTGAAGAGAAAGACCAGATTTCAGATTGATGGAGCAAGTTCCAACCCCTTTTACAGTGTGTGCAGAATCATCCCCAGTGGTTACTTCTTCATTAGTCTTTTCAGTCATAATGTCTAGGTGTTCTCTGAATCCTGTGATATGTCTAAAGGAACCACTATCAATTACTCAGTTGTGGGTGTTGTTAGATATTTGACTAGATAAGGCCGGATAGAACACAAAGTTCTCAGATTCATGATCTAAATTTGTCTTTCCTACTTTGGAAAAAGATGCTTGTTGCTTTGATCTGTTAGGGCACTTCATTGCATAGTGGCCATATTGATCACATCTAAAGCATTGCACTAGAGAGACGTCTTTCTTCTTAGAAGATCCCTTTCCATTGGAATTTCTCTTTCTTTTAAAAGATCCTCTCTTGTAGGAGTTTTTCTTATTCCTTTTATTAGACGATGTGTTGAGTACATGAATGTCTTCATCTATGTTCTTCTGTTTATTTTCTTTTGTGGAGAGTCTTGTTTCTTCTTGAAGGCAGTCAGTTCTTAGCCTATCAAACTTAGGGAGTTTAGATTTCGCATTTATTCCTTGAACAAATGACTCCCATGAGTTTGATAGGCCTCCTAGTGCAATTAGAGTTAACTCTTTGCTATCAATCTGATATCCAATTGTGGATAATTGATCCCTTAGTTCAATGATCCTCATGAAGTATGCATTAATGGACTCTCCTTTGTTTATTTGAACATTGTTGATTTGCCTCTATAATGCAAGAGTCCTACTGGTGTTGTTGATCTCATAGGTACTCTCAAGAGATTTGAACATATGATACGTAGTTTCATGTTTTGCTAGGATGGGCACTATATGATCCCTAACTGCATCTACTAAGATTTTCATGGCCTTTTCATTGTTTTCAATCCATTGAGTTTTCTCAGGATCAACATCTGGTTCCTTTTTATTTTCTCTCACAAGTGAGTCTAATTTATTCTCTTTAAGGATCATCATGATTCTAAATTTCCATGATGTGAAGTTGTCTGCTCCTGCAAGATGATCTTCAAATCTGATCACACTTGACATTATGAAGAATGTGATGTGAATTCGATTTTAGAAAATACGATTTTTTGTCTAGAGCAATCTGATATCTAGATTTGATTTGGATTCACACAACTTGGCTCTGATACCATGTAAATGTAATCAAATCTCAATCAAACTAGGAGCCTAAAACTAAGGAAATTCTAAGTGTAAGAATTCTTCTCAATATTTTGAGTCAGATTTTATTTTCTAATGCTGAATGTGCTGATTGCAGAACATTAATAATTTCGGTGTTTGCATATCAATGATGGAACACTGTTAAATACCTTTGGAGACCCGCCTCTAAGAGACGCGTCTCATGAGAGGACGTGTCTCCACAAGTGGAGACACGTCCGCTCATAGGACGTGTCCCTTTGGGCGTGCGGGTCTCAAAGGCAACCGACTAACACTCGGTTTTAACTAACTTAATACATATGCCTTCACATACATGGCGGATATATATTATATGAGTTCCGATTTTATTCAATGCAGAATTTTATCATCATTTTATTATTTTGAATTTATGCATGCTTATAAATTCGTTTTACTTATTTTCCAAAAATATGTTTTAGGATTAAATTCAATCACATATAAATGATGATGATGCTATTTAGCAATCATCATTTATATCTGACCGAAGCTATATCTCATTAACAGGATCACACTCTGTGATCCATTGTTAGGATGATAAAGGCATACATATTCTGATGATGAATTAGAGTGTGATCTGAATGTTGATGTTAAAAAGAGCTACATAGTTTTATCCAAAAACTTCAAACACAATTGTAATGGATAGTGAAAACCTAATGTTATAAAGGATGTGTTTGTCACACAATTCAATGTCTGCTCTAGCCATGGGGATAACAAACATAGAACAGTCAAGCATGTAGTCTCCCACAACAAGTTTAATATTGTGGCATTTCCTTGAACAATTGACTATACTTCCATTTGCAATCAGAACTTGAAATTCTTGGGTTGGGTAAATGGAACAGTTCAATTTTGTTGCCTACTTGATGAAATTATGAGTACTCCCTAAGTTAATCAATATTGTTACCTTTTGTTGTTTAAGGAAACTCCTTACCTTGAGTGTTTGTGTTGGTGTGAATAAATGTCTTGTACCTAGCTAATTCACTTACTAGGTAATTAGGGGACATATTCACATGTTAAGTTTACTTAGGATAAAAGATTCCTTCTAGAAGTCTTAGTTGGCTTTTATAGAGCTTATCTTATCTAGTTAGTAATGCTTGATTTCTAGGTAGTTAGTTTGTCAGTTGTCTCATGTAATAGGATTAAGACACTTGTCATGATCTTGTCTAATCTTATCTCTCTACCTTGCCTTTATAAGCAAGGCATCTCATGTACATTTGTATTCAAGCATATTCAACCATTATTCAATCTTGCATTGTTGAAGCAAACTTTCTTGCCATTCTCTCTCTTGTGGAAGATATTTTGGTCTAGCGACTGTTTCTGGGGGTGTTGGAGAGTCACCATTAACTCCCACAGTTTGTGGGGTACGAACACTTGATAGTGCATTGCAAGAGATGGTTGGATATCTTCAAAATCTTTGATAGTAGAACAACTTCTTAGCACACTTATGCCCTTTGCTATATTTACCATCACATAATCATAATCCTTTGGCTCTTTTTTCTTTAATTTGTTGAGGAGTCAATCTTGTAGGTTGAAAGGATGATAGTGGAGTAGTCTTCCCTTTTTTGTTGCTAGTGAATTCCTTTCTTTATGGAGCTAAAACCATTTCCTCTAACCTATGTGCCATGATAAAAGACTTAGATAAATGACTTGGTTTAAATATGTGCACCTCATGTTGTATGTGATCCTTAAGCCCACCAAGAAAAAAGTTCAAATTTTTATCTGTGATTGTTTCCACTTGCAATGTTAGATTCTGTAATCACTGAATATAATCCTTGATAGATCTTGTTTGGCACAATTTTGCTAATTGGCTGAAGTAATTCTCTGCCTCTCTATCACAATAGCGTGTTTGTACTTCATTAGTAAAAACTGAGACCTTTCATCTTCTTTTGAGCACAAAGCCACCTATACTAAATAACCTGCTTTGGTTCTAGATAGAAGGAAGCCATTGTCACTTTTTGCCCACTTGGAATTTGATGCACCTCAAAAATAATTCTCCATTTGACTTATCCAATTAGCGGATCCTTGCCATCAAACTTGTGCATATCCACACCTTTGGTATTAGGTTCCTATATCCCATAGGAGTATTAGCATTTGGATTGCAATTGGCTTGTCTTGATGATCCACTTTGATTGAAAGGTTTTTGGGGTTGCTCGTTTGGTTGTAAGAATGGTATCTTTTTGATTGATTCCTGTTAAGTTTCATTGCCCTATTGCATTGTTAATTCATTGCAAACCTGATGCTAGCCATTTCTCATTATAACTCATTCTGCATGGTGTGCATACCCTCTTCCAGCTGGCTCATTTTGTCATCCCATGGTTAAGGATTTTCAATTAAGGCCCCAATTGATCCAAACTCCAAGTTTGTATCCTCTTTATCAGGTCTCTTTCTTGGTGCTTATGAATTCTTGCTCCTGCCTCTAGTTTGGGGTCCTGCCATAATGAGGCTTGACAGTGCAAATTCTTTTTTTTGTTGACTAAAACTTGATTGGATGATTTCAAATTTTTTTCAGCCTCAAAATTAAAATATGAAAGACTATACATACCCCGAATGTATTTTTCCAAGCTTTCAAAATTGTAAACAAACTTAAAAAATTTCACAAATTGGAGACTAAAGAGTGAATTATTGAAAATAAAATTTTAATAAATTTTTAAAACAACTCCAAATGCCTTCAATTCAGGACTGTAGGTGGATCAATGAGCTCTTGTTCAACCCTCTAGAATTCAGAAAAAAATTGTTGATTTGCAGCCTTGCAAGAGAATTTGGTCGAAACCCTAATTTTGCAATAACTCTTAAATAGTTAAATTTGATTTAATTGACCTCAAATCTGGACTGTAGCAGCTTTAATATGTTCTTGAAAATCCCTCCAAAAATCAGGAAAAAATTCACCAAATTGAGAGAGATATGCACTTCACAATTTGACGTTCCAATTCAAAAAAAATTGCTTTGTTTCTTGCCTTTTGGGTGCCAAGATATGCTCTAATTTTAGTTGTAATGAAACAACTTGCACAAGAGAAGAAAATATTATGAAATATGCTTCAAATACTTGATAATACTTGAGAATAATAAGCCACTTTGAGGGGGCAATCCTCCAAAAGTCTGCAGCAAGAACACAATTGCAATATAATCATCATAAATTAAATTAGTAGCTCCTATATATACCCTACATATACTTTGGATGCCACCCAGAGCGCTTAATTACTTATATAAGACTATATTAAGGATCATATAACTTAATTAAAATTTAAGGTAGCGACAAGTCAACTACTCATAACCCTATGCATAGTCTAAGATTAAGGGTGTAGCATTGGAGGTCGAGGCAATTCATCTTTTTGATGATATTAAACATTAACAAGTGGCTATTGTTGGAATTATATCAAACTCAACTACTGGAAACCTTTCTGATGTTGGTCTATGCTTTATCCTCACTGACATCATCCTTAACCATCTGCATTCACATACACCAGATATACTAACTAGCACCATAACAGGGAAGTGAGGAACCTTAGTTATTATCAGGTTTGCCTATTACACATCAGCTGCACAGGAAACACCTTAAAATTGTGGTGCATTGCACATATGCACTAGATGCATCAGATGTGTCATCAGATGAAGGATGCATATTTAACACTAGTTTTTTCTGCTATCATGTTGGAGTCAGGTGTGTCATCAGATGAAGGATGATATTTAACACTGGTTTTTTCTGCATTCACATACACCTTATATACTAGCTAGCACCATAATGGAGAATGTGAAGAACCTAAGTATTTGTCAGGTTTGGCCATTACACATCAGCTGCAAAGGAAACACACCTTAAAATTGGGATGCATTGCACATATGCACTAGATACATCAGGTGTGTCATCAGATGAAGGATGCATGTTTAACACTGGTTTTTTCTGCTATCATGTTGGAGTGAAACTCATTTCTTAGTTGTGCTAAAGAGGCTAAATTGCAGCTACCCTAGGCATTTTGGACGTGTCGAAAAAGTGACAGCATCCATTATGAATCTAAATTTAGATTTTGGAGTTATTTCAAAACTTAATTTAGCAGCCACTTAAGAAGCTAACAAATCAAAAACATCTCTTCCAAATTTGTGAGTATTTGTTTAAATTTTGTCCATAAACTTACAGTATAACATAAGAAAACAAGACTACTCATTTTTCCATGCTTCATTGATTTCAAAAAGCAAAATAGAAGCAATTTCAGAAGCTACAGAAACCTAAAAATTCACATCTATTTAAAATTTGCTAGTATTTGCTTAAATGTCTAGCACAAACTTACACTCAAACATAAGAAAAGAAGAGGACTCGATATCCATGTTTCATCAATTTCAAGTGTTGTGGGCGATTCCTCTTTTGTCAATGGGAGAATTGAGAAGATTATAATCAAGAGGTGAGAAATTGGGCAATAAAGTGATCAGAGATTTGGTTTCTCTTTTTTTTTCAACTGTACCTCTCTGGTGACTGCATGAACTACTCAAAAGCTCATTTCACTAAAGTATCATCCATCTGGAGAGTGATGCTTCTTGCCCTCCTATGAGTCATGCTCATCAAAGGAAAGCAAGAGGAGCAATTAGATATTCCTTTGATTACATTTAGCAATTCTCTTTGTGAAAATTGGACCAGAATATAGCAAGTAGAGGTTTAAAACTTTTAGATGAAAGTGTTTATTTACAAAGGAAGTGCAATGCTAGACCTAAGGTGTAATCCTCTATTTTCTCGTAATATCTGCCTTTTTCTTATATGCAGCTGACACTTACACTTCTGGTGTCAGTTTCAATTTTATAGGTGGTGAACCTTGACAAAAATGCTCTAAAATTACATTGTGGCCTTGGAACTTCCTAACGTCGACTCGTTAATAATATGATTTGGAAGGTCTTAATTGGCAGGTTATTTCTTGAAACTATTATCTTATCCTGTCTACATGAGGTGTAATCCTCTTAAGAATTCAGTTTGCGAGTTTAACCTGGTATTTGTTTAATGTGGATGGTTACTATGTTGTATTCGAAGGTTCATATCTTTCTTTTACTGTCCATGCAGGCTAACTTTGGATTGGAAAAATGTAAACACTGTTGGCGAAAATCAATTAATCAAGTTGATGTCACTTCTTATTGTTTTGAAAATTTCAAACAAACATTGATACACAATAAATCAACTTGATTCTGTAAATAATCTCTCTAGCTTTAAGTATATATGTGAATTTTCATCCAAATTGTTTTTCATCAAGAAGAATGCAGGACAATGGCATGACAGGCCATAAAGGTGTGTTGAATGTTGATACACTTGCTCAGTTGCCCTCGCTAATAAGTGATTGTTTGGTTGACATGTACAGCACCTGTTGACTATGATGACATATATAGTTCTTGATTCGGTTTGTACTTCATAATAGGTTACCATCCGCCTTCATAATTATCTTACAATTCTCAAAAACTCTTTGTAAGCAGCCCTTTTTGCTGCTCATCAATCTTCTCTCATGCACTTGATAATTCTCGCTTCACCGTAATGATCTCAGGGATGGATGAATCACAGAAGATACCTTTTATTTCCAGTAGGAGGTTTTAATTGGAGGAATCCTATTTATAAGCAATATATAACACCAAATTAAAAATAAATAGCAATAAAAAAATAAAAAATATATTAAACCATTTTTTTCTAAAATTGCCAGACTTCCAAATATCAGCAAAGCCTCTTTGGACGAGGATATTTGCAATCAGCAATGGTCCATATTAACTGCAAGGCTTGAAGGATCTACAATAGAGAAACTTCAAGCCTTGATTTATATGGGGCTATGCTAGTTTTTATTTATAAAAACAGGGGTTTTATTTATATGCTTGTTCATCTTGAACTCGATCAAGTGGTTCAAAGGCGCCGGTTATTTTGAGTAAACTTGTTAGCAGGGGTAACAAAGACGGACACTTCAACTAGCAACCACTATGATTTGAGTTCCACTTTCTCTTGTTCTCGGAGACGGGGCATTATAGTTGCAATGAACCGAAGATTAAAAAAGATTATATTTATGTAAAGGGGGACAATTTAAGAGTCTATGCATCATTTCATAGATTGGCTGGCAACAATTAGCTTCCTTTGAAGGAGATGGTCGGGGAAGTTTGGCTTTAGTTGTATACAATAAGCATGAGTGGGTTTGGAAAGACGTGAATTCTTTCCCCATGTGCAGGTGCTTTCTTTCCATGTGTGTAGATAATGCTATTCTTTTAAAGAAATAATGTTTAGCTGATGTGATTCATTTGTTATTTGGAACTCAAAAAAGATGTATTAAGAAAAAATAAGTAATGTTTTGAAAACAAAAGTTAAGGTTATTGCTAAAATTTATCAAATTGCAATGACAATTAGAAATTAAAAGAAACTTAGCTAACATATTGATTTTTTTTTACCTTAGAGTGGTAGACCAAACACTATCACGTATTTTTGTCACTTTTACTTTTTGTAACTTTAATTAAACCCAATTTTTCTACTCTCCACACGTCATAGTGGATTGTAGAGCTTCTTGCACCTCCAACACCCTTTGCAACAAAATGAAATGGCTAATATATTTAGTCTCAATTAGGTTGATGAATTATTTCTTTGAAAGGGACCTAAATGGTTACATATAAATATTTGTGCATTTCCATCTTAGTTTTCAATGTCTTTCAAAGCATTATTCAAATAATGAAAAAATGGGACCCAAAAACATGTTAAGCATTTTTAACTATCAAGCCAACTAGTTTATAAGCATTGGATGAAATAATCACTACCTGCACAACACTAGAAGGCTTATCGTCCTGAATGGCCTCCAAGATTTTAAATTGGTAATTTGCATCATTGTGCTTCCAAGCAATCAATAGCTCTAAGTAGGAGTCAACTGGGCATGCGACAATAATATTAATGAATGATCGATGTTGAATATTAGTCCACCCATCCATGACAATGGAGAAACTTGTCCTCACCCATGTTTGTGAACAATTCACTTTGGAATATTGTTTATCAAAGAGGGAGTTATGCAACCTACATTCTTTAGGGTGCATACAATGAATTGATTGTGTTTGATTTGTTGAACATGTCTTTGAAATATGGACAATATGCCACATGAAATGGGATGACATGGGCATAAAAGAATTTGGCAAATAAATAATTGATGTCATCTCATGCATAAATATTCAACCACCTTGCCATTGTAGTTCACTTCCTAGTAGAAATGGGATGGCATGGGCATAAAAGAATTTGGCAATTAAATCATTGACTTCATCTCATGTATAAATATCCAACCACCTTGCCATTGTATTTTGCTTCCCAATAGAAATGGGATGGCATGGGCATAAAATAATTTGGCAAATAAATCATTGACATCATCTCATATATAAATATTAAACCACCTTGACATTATATCACCTCCCATTAGGAGTGGCCTTCCTCTCTTCTTATGAGAACTCTCTTCTCACATCCCTACTAGGAATAGATGACATGTTGGAATACTTTGTAAGTTATACATGTATACCTTTTTTTTTTGCATCATTGTGTAGCTAATCTAGCCAATTCAACTCTTCCTTCCAAATTTGTTAAAACAAATCTTGACCTCGTGTCTAGGTTCACTTAACAAATGGTGCACAATCTTGTTGTAACTTATGAAAAACAATTTTCCATATATGGAATAACCAATGTTTACTCCCCCCTTTTGCCCCAACTCTTAGTAAGAGTACTATGCCCCCTTTTTCAAAAAAGATGACTTGGGGGATCATATAGTTTGCAAATTTTGTCAAATTTTATCCCATTAATGTCTTAATTCAAGTCATGAAAGGTTTCAAGTTATTCAAGCAAATCAAAATTTTTACCTTGGTTTGGAACTTTTTTGTAAGAGGTTCCTACTTGATCATGAACTCCTTGAACTCCTTTGTCAAAGGTTCCTACTTGATCAAGAACTCCCCTATTGGAGGTTCCTACCCTATCAGGAACTCCTTTGTCGAGAGCAGGAGTAGCTCTATGAACCAAAAGAACCATCGATAAGTTTCTAGTTCTCGTTCCACCCCTAATAAGTTCTTGTTGTTACCTTGGTTCTTGATGCTAACACAAATTACAAGAAACATAAAGAGAAGGGATAGAGATAAAAGTTCCACATGGTTCTCAAAACAATTGAAACCTTTGATAAGTTTTTGGGACACTTGGAGTTCTCGATAAAGCCACAAGTTTTGAAAGAAAGATTCAATAGAGAAAAGGGCTTCAAGTTCTTAACTCTCATAGAACTCTTGACAATTTAGAGCATAAAAAAGGCAAAGATTTGAGTTCATAAGGAATACAAGAAGTAAAGAAGATATAAGAGGAATTGTGTGGTTTTGGAATCGTCGAATCCCCAATAAGTTCCTAGTTCTCATTCCACCTTCGATTAATTCCTCTAATACTAAAAAGAAGACCTAGGAAGGAAAAATAACAAGTCATCTCCAACAAAAAGGAAAGGGAAAATTGTGGTATTATAAAAAGTTATTCTTGAAACGTAGGAAAATGGGTACTTTATAACCTAGGTCATAAAACACTTTTCTCCTATGGTCATTCAAATATGTCTTAGGAATCCTAATTGGATTGACTATCAACCTCAAGGGTGAGTCAATTCTCAACAAGGAAGACCTAGGAAGGGCTCTTTTAGGCTTTAAGGGGTTCACCACCAAGCAAAAACTTGGAAAAGACAACTTAACATTCAACTTACAAAACCTAGTTATGCAAGCTAAATGAAGGATGCAAATGATGAAATTATGCAATAGGAAGTTAGGGTATGTGTACCTGGAAAGTCTGGAAATGTAATGAGGATTCTAGAAATGCAAAAATGTTGTTAAAATGTGTTATGGAGGACTAAGATGCCCTTACTATTGTCTTAGTCCCACCGTTGTTTTTCAGGGTAGATGCGAGATCTTCGAATGTCAGAATCGAATCTCAAAGGATCTCTGCAAAATACCTTCGGGAGGACTAAGATGCCTTAGGTGGCAACTTAGTCCTATCTGGAATTTCTGAAATCTCCGAATGTGGTCATGAGGCTCAAGGTCTGCACTTCTTTCTTCTCGGATCTTAGGTCCTGAAATTTCCAAATCTGGCCTGTAGGCGAGTTTCTGTGAAGATGAGAACTTTGTAATGTAACTTTGCAACTTTACAACTTTGCACTTCAAATGATCTTCAAGTCTTCAACCTAAATTTGCAAACACAAACATAC
>CM021101.1:864972064-865016819 GCA_007115665.2 Sequoiadendron giganteum
ATCTAGGGTGTTGATTATTCTGATGCTCTTCTTAATTTACGAAACGCTACTTGAAGTCCAGGGGATGTGGAGTAATGGCAATGGAGGCACTCTTAAGAACATAACCCCGGTTCAAATCCTTCTCCTCGCAACAAGGCGGAGTATTTGGCCAGGTTAACTGTTATTACACATTTCACCAAAACCTAGGTTAATAAATATTAAGAATGCCAATTAAAACAACAAGTCTGCTGTGAAATTCGCTGATAAAAAACCCCAATTTCACGCTCATTGTACAATTCACCAAAATGCAAGTTAACTATAGTATAGTTTGACGAAGTTAATCGTTATGGAGATTATACGCCAAATCCCAGGTTGGCAAATATAAGATCATAATTAACCCCACGATCTGCTGAAGACTCCCTGATAAGCCCTAATTTTGTCAACTTGGCTATTCAAAAGCATTTTTGATATACAGAAATCGATTAGAAACTAGGAAAACAAGATCAAAATTTATATGCAGAGAATACGGAATTCAACGGCAAACAGATGGTTCATTTTTCGTATGTTTAAAATGTTCCGCGTAGTAGACCTCTCATTTTTCAGTTTCCAGGATCTAGAAAGAAAACAACAAAGATAGCAGAGAACTAAAAGCCTGAATGACGAAATTTAAGAGCCGAATTCGTTACATATGTGAAATGCAGATGTAGTTTGAAAAGGCAGAAATTTAACCTTAACAGATACTGAGAAATCTCTGAAACAATTTCCCATATACAAATATCTAGAGCTTCGACAATTCAGGGTAGAAATTTCCCATTTGAAGGTAGGTGCTAATTTAGCGTAGTATGTTCCTGTGGTCTATAAAGGCCGACGGAAGCAATTATTACCTGGCAAAAAAAAATTACCTTTTATCCCAAAACAAAGAATATGCAAATCCAACAAAAACATAAAAAACTTTGAAAGGTTCTCCGAGGCCTCACGCGGGAGGATTTATTGATGCATTTATACGTTTTGACCTTTTGTTTTTCATTAAAACAAAAAACTGGGTGAGCAATTCTCCGCACGATTTTTTTTTAATAAGTCGTTTTTGTTGTTTTTACACTCAGTGGTCCATAGTAGGGCATCCTAATTTTGGAAGTTCACGTGGAGTGTCATGTGGATCAAAAAAATATTTTAAATTTTTCCACTACGTCACCTTGTCATTTTTACATCTGTCAGCTTTTTCTTTTTATTTCGAACAATTTGTCACCTGTCACGCACTGATTCGTCCACGGTGTTCTAAACGGGCCCATTTTGCCCTCTACCCAATAATGGAGCCCATCTGCCTCCTTTGTTAGTGCAAAAATCTACGTACATTGGATCGGACAAACGTGTGGCTTTCAACTGCCTTGCCACCCTAAACGACCAGTTGAGAGCATTAATCGCTCATTGCCTCCTTCGTTACCTCCACTAAGCAACTTGCCTTAGGTGTCCCTCCGCATTTACTTGGACTAACAAGTGTGTAAATTGAAGATCAATGTTCATTCAATGCTCCAATTTCTTGTATATCCCACTCATTCTCATTCCTTTTATTTGTGTTTATTCTGGAGTGTTTGTTTAGTTATGCACCCATACTGGTTCGGCTCTACACGATTCATTATTCAGCACAGAACGCTTCTTTGTTCGACTCTGCACTCTTGAAAGCTCCCTTTCTCTTTCAAGTGAGGTTTTTAACCTCACTTAGCTTGTACCAATGTCTTTCAATTCGATGGTATTCTGCCATTCACTTATATCATTCTGTTATTTTTTGCATAAACTTTTATTGTGTAGATTTCTCTTTGAAAAAGATTAATACTAGGAAATGTGGGGAGGGTTTCATTGGTTTTTGTTTCGCCTATACTCGTCCATGCACTTGTAATCTTGTGTTCTTCATTGCACGACATTTTACTTTGCATTGTGTTTTTCATAGTTTCTTTCTGCTACGAAATGTGAAAAGGGTTCCATTGTTTCAACATCAAATATGATAAGGGTTTAAATGGTCTTTCATTATTATTAGATTCTTTCGACGAAATATGGAAAGGGTTTGACTAGTTTTATGTCATGTGCTTGTATTTGTATGTTCATTGTGGATTGAACAATCCTTATAGCTCCCTTCAAGTTAATATTGACTATTTTGCATAGCCCCTAGCCCACGCCCTGTATGTTTGAATATCACCGACCCCTTTTCCCTCGCCCTTGCACACTTGCTCCACGTGCCCACTGCGCGCTCATCATGGGGGATTCTCCCTTTGCTTCTCTTCCAAGCTCCATCTCTTTGCCACATGTCAAAATCATGCATGTCGAAAGCCCTCTCTCCTTTGTTTCTCCTCTTAGAGCCACCAGCGTGCCACGTCACATCATTTCGCGAGCAATTTTTTGGCGATCCCCACAACCAGTGTCTGAATGCATACATCTTTGCGGGGATTTTAATCGAAAGGTTGGAACGACCAAGTGAGAAGCTTTGTCTCTTCGCCACGTGTCCTAGCCATCTATATGGGTGAGTGACATGTGTCACCCGAAGAGGCTCGTTGCTTCTTCCTTAGGATCACAGCTATCATTTGTTGAGAGGTGAATCTTGTTCGAGGGCGACTGTGTGCGATGAACTGAATCTTTTTGTTGCAATGGCCTTGGGAAATCATGGCGATGGGTATCATTACTCGTATCTGGGAATCTTTTCAATTACTGGCTCGATGGCAATGGGCAGTCTATATATACTGCTCTTGCTCTTTGGGAGAGGGTTCAAAAATTATACAAATAAAAGACTGAAAAGCTTCAAGCCTCTATATTGTTTATGTTTATTATGTTAAGACTCACAAACATTGCCAACTGTTCGGCCTTTATATTTCTTAGATAATACAAGACATTATACTGTGCTATTTTGTTGTACTAAGTAGTTTATCTACAACTTTTATAATTTCAATAGAAATTTGTTGTTTGGGATCATGTCTTGGACTCTTCTTGTTCAGTAAATGTGTATGGAAATTATACTATGTTATTTGGTTAAATTGCTTAGGATTTTCATCTTTGTTCCTATTATTCCTGGACATAGCAGATTGTTGAATAACCTTAAAACCGTATCTGAAAGGAAGGTTTCTCGTGCCTAAACATTTAAATCCTGGCTCAACACCTTAGATTAGTTTTTATTTTATATGTGTTTCATTTTCCCTTTCCAAACCCCCAATTACAGGAAGAGTCGACTTCTCTAAAAACCTCGGAGGTTACTCAGTTTAGCACAATTGGTCCCCCCATTAACTGGGTTTCCCATAAGGTTGTTTGCCTAGCAATTTTAGGCATCAATAGTTTTTTTTCCTGGCACACCCGGTGGGACACTATTGAATGTATCCAAATATGAAGAAGGTGTATGAGCCATATACCTGTTACTAGATCCCAGACTACGAATAACCTTGGCCTGCTAGTGCCACCGTTGGTAACAGTACAAACAAGAACCCGTCTGATAAATGTCCAAACCCCTCCACCAGCCATGTTTCCAATAGCTAACAAAAATTATGTGGCATAGGACATCAGAAGCCCTCTCATAGCACCAGTAGCACCAATCGTTTGGGCTAATATCCCAACCTTTGCTTTAAAAGTTGTACCAAAATTCATCAGATATGGCTCGAAGACACCATCCGAACATCTACAAGTTGTGGTGGATGTATGTCTAGTGCATGGTGTAGCTGATCAAAATGTAGCATTGAGGCTATATGTAGCCTCTTTCAAAGGCAAGGACCTCGATTAGTATTGCAATATGGGAGCCAATACCATCGACACCTGGGACCAACTCAGAGATCCTTTCTATGAGCATTTTTCAAACAACAAAGATTGGTCCTCGCTATTCCAGTAGCTGGTGACTATCAATTGAGCCCCTCAAGAGGCCATGACAGACTTCAATGTCAGGTTCCATACGACTTGGTAAAGGATCCAAACCATGACCTCGATTAGTATTGCATGGTGTAGCTGATCAAAATGTAGCATTGAGGCTATATGTAGCCTCTTTCAAAGGCAAGGACCTCGATTAGTATTGCAATATGGGAGCCAATACCATCGACACCTGGGACCAACTCAGAGATCCTTTCTATGAGCATTTTTCAAACAACAAAGATTGGTCCTCGCTATTCCAGTAGCTGGTGACTATCAATTGAGCCCCTCAAGAGGCCATGACAGACTTCAATGTCAGGTTCCATACGACTTGGTAAAGGATCCAAACCATGATCCGCCCGCCTCTTGATTTGACGTTCATGTTTTACTTAAAATCTATCAACGTCGACACCTCAATGATGATTCAGTCTCTTGGTGGGAACACCTTGCCAGGCTTGTATAGCATAGATGTTACAGCGGAGAACAATCTAATTGAGGTTGAAAAGCTACCACCTCAACCCACGATGCCTATATTTTTAGAATTTTCAGCTCCTACCCTGGAGATAGCTTCAATCAGTGCGCCTACTCCTCCTCAATCTATGTATGCATACCCGAGTACATAGCAGAACACCGCTTCTACATCATATGCTTCAAGGGATGAGATGAACGATGTCAAGGAATTACTGCAAAATATTTTGAATGAAATAACTACCATCAAGTGGAATCAATCCATGTCCCATAAGCCAACTTACCAAAATTGCCGAGGCAGAAGACCCTCCTACTAGAAGAACCAGTACCAAGGAGGTGTGCGCGCAAATTCACAAACTTAATCGAGTAATCAGATGGTTCTAGTACCTACTCCACTACCTAACATCTCACCGAGTTCAAATAGAGAATTGGTAGTAGGGAAAAATAATCTTGTTAATGATGTCAACTCCTAGTGCTTCCCCTGCAATGAAGCACATATGCCCTGAAATTGTCTGCATGGTAACTTACAGTAGAAGGTGGCGGAACGGCGCAACCAAGGTGTTGCATCAAGTTCAAGAGGTTATACATATACCTCTCAACAAATGGAAAATGTGGTACTCATTGCGCAGATGCAAGGGATGTCCTTGGAGAAAGAAATGGATATAGCTCTCGAATATGTGCTCTTCTCATGGATGGAAGAAGAGGAGGCGATATTTGCAAACGAGGCATCCATATTAGAGTCTTCGCAAGTGCAATCAGAAAACACTCACTTAAAGAGGAGATTCACGGGCAAACCAATCACTCCACAACCCAAAAATGTTCTCGACCAAGCTTCTAGTACCACTGCAATTGCACAACAATCTCCTCCTCACAAGGAGATTATTATAACAAGATCTAAGGAGCAAAAGTATGTGAACTCATCGCCATTCGACGTGGTGGAACAATTGAGGAAAGCCTCTGGTAATGTATCTCTTTATGATACCTTAGCTATTTTGGAGCATAACTCATTGTTGTAGAAGGCCCTACTGGAAGATACAAGCATAGAGTTGGCAGAGCAACCCTCCAAAGGGAAGTTCATTGATGTGCCATCTCAGGCCAAAGTCCTCACGAACGATGGAAAGGAAGTCTCTGTTGAAAGTAAAGGTAAGCCTAAATCGAAGCCCTTTTTCTTGACCCTTATTGTGGGTAAGAATTTGTTGCGCAATTCTATAATTGACTCTAGTTCTAACACCACATCCATGCCCAAGAAAATAGTTGAAGCCTTAGGACTTAGCTATGAACCTTTAAATAAAGGGGTTATGTAGCTTGATTGAAATAAGGTTGATATTATAGGTATCATCAAGAATCTCCCTTTGAATTTGTTCTCCTGCCCTAGCATCACTGTCCCATAAGATACCGTGATCATCGATGTCCCTCCCATGTTCGGTCTTTGCTTATCCTAGGAGTTCACTTCCAAGATTGGTGGATATCTTTCCTTAGATTGGTCACACTGGATCCTCAAGACCAAGCATGGAGCTAAAATGAAGATAGTATCTAAACCCTTGCATTCGAAATATGTAGCGGATGAAGCCATGATCAACCTTGAGGCTACTCATACTTCTATCACCAAGGATGAGATGTATTGTACTGAGTTACTAAAAGATGAGAAGGTCACCAAAGACAAAACTAATCAAGAGGAGGTCCTCTTGAGCAAATTTATAGACACTGATCCTTTCGGCAATTATCATGCCACCGGATTGGGAACTTACATCGACAATGATTAAGATCAAGTGATTCTGAGGATCATGAAGAAACCTGAGGGTGGTCTAGCCTCAGGGTTATGGACATTGCATTTTGATGGAGCGAGATGTAAAGGTAATGCATGAGCCAGGATATGTTTGACATCCCCATCCAATGAAAAGACTCTCAGGTCTTTTCGCTTTCAGTTTGCCTGTTCAAACTATGAAGCTGAATATGAGGGCCTAGTGCAAGGTTTAAGCCTCGTAGAGCAGATGGATGTTAAACAAATTATGGTGTTCGGAGACTCTGAGTTAACAGTAAATCAAGTCTGGGGAGTCTCTGTAGCGAAGAATGTTTGCATGAAATCTTATAGACATAGGGTCTGGGACCTAATTGAGAGTTTTGAAGCTTTCAATATTTAGACAGTACCTAGAGAGTAGAATGTAGCTATGGATCACATGGCAACAATTGGATCCTAATTCGACCCTGCTTCCGAGTTGATTGAGAACATGTACTTTGTGTAAGTAATCATCTGACTTGTAATCCCAGATAATCACCAAAGCTGACGAATGTTCGAAAATGATGAACACACTGCCTCATTCATCCAACATTCAAGATAATTCACTAACCAACTCCAACCGAAGATTGCAGAGGCCTATGAAAGGGAAAATATCAGGCTCAGGTCTAACAGGCTTCCAAAGGGACTTGTCACTCTCGAAAACCTATTCAACTGTGACAATGCCAGGAATGATAAGAGGAGGTTCATAGAAGACAAAAGTGATTATGTAGACCTCTGATCTATCGAAAATGGAATGAAGCTCAAGGTTGGGATAGGTGTCCCACAACATGATATAAAATGGATCATGCACTTTTGTGAAGGATATAGAGGAGTAGTGGCCTGTTCATATGATGACCTTAAGGTATACAATCCTGAATTCATCCAACATACTAGAGAATTGATGGAAGGCACAAAGCCTGTCCACCAGAAGCAAAGGCCACACACTGTACTATAGTTGTTTAAGTCTCTAAAAGTGGAACAAAATGGGGCCATAGAGGTCTGGTTAGCCGAACTATTGGAGGTGCAAAGAAAAAGAGGGAAAGCTTTGAAGGCCATGAATGACCGCTAACAAACAGTTAAGAAGTGGTTTGACCAAAATATCCCCAACCAGAATCTTAAGCGCGGAGACTTAGTGCTAAAATTCAACAAGAGAGCCGCAAAGCCTGCCAACACAGGAAATTCGATAGTTTGTGGGAAATCCCTTTTCATATTATCCAATGCAAGCAACATAACGCTTTTGAATTGGGAAATATGCAAAAAGAAGCATTGGGAATTCCAGTCAACGAAATTCACCTCAAATTGTTCAATTAGCTTCATTAATCATTTGACCTATGTAAATATGTAATTATTTAAATATTTCCTTTATGTTTTGTTTGGCTTGAGCTCCGGTACATAACCCATGCTACAGAAAGCAGAGAAGTGAAAAAGAGATTAAAAAAAAATTGACAAAAAAGAGCTTTATATTCATATACTTTGAGATGAATTACAATTCAAAAATTGCTCTTTGGCCATACTTTTTGAGTATGTGTATTAACTGCCTAATGAGGCATATATACAAAAAGAAATATAAGAGGATTTATTCTTCAACTAGAGCAGTATCACCATCGATTGCAATAGGCACACCAAGAATTGCATCAACAGGTGCATCAGGAGCAACAACAGCAGCAGGAGCATCCACGACAACAACGACAATTGGAGGTGGGAACACCAGATTTCTGAAGTCGGTGTACCAATCCATGTTGTAAAATATTACTACATTGTGGCATCTCAAGAGGAAGTTGCAAGCATGAGAAACTCTTTGATGGTGTCCTCCAATCATCATAAGGTGAAACCCGCTCAAGAATGGCACCTAGGGCACCACTGCGTCTTCTTCAATATGTTAGCGGAGATCACTGGCTCTGGGGAGACCAAGGCCATACACTGCATTGGTCACGACTTCTCCAAGACCTCCGAGGTAGCACTTTGGGAAAATTTCCTTGACAAGTCTCAGTATCATCAACTTTGGTGTTTGAATGTCGAGCAAGGATGGAACAAAATGAGAGAAAATGTCAATATTTACTCTGTACTTATCCTCATACTCTAAGCAATCCCTCCCCATAACCCATTTTATTGCAATAATTTCCTGTGAATGCTTGTTCTTAGTCATCCGCCTTAAACGTTGGCTAGATATCTCACCTAGGAAAGCTACTTGTGACTTATTGCTAGTGAGCCTAATAGGAGTATCCATTGCTCTTATCAGGAAAACCCAATTACCAGTATAATTTCTGCTAATATCCTTGGGTATATTTATAGACCTAGCCAGGTACACGTGTGCAATAAGCATGATGACGATCAAGAGAAAACTCGAGAATTCCCCCAGGGTTGCAATCTCGAAAACCCCACCAAGTTGTGGTTGTTGTGTACGAATTGTTGCATGCAAATTAGGAGGAGGTAATCAATCAACTTAAGCTGGTGGCAAGCACAGGTGATGGTCCACACATCTAGGTGCTAAGTATCAAGCTATGGATGTTTTTCGGTCTCCAAGGATGAACTCAAATCTTTTTGATTCATTATGACGCCCCTTGCTTAATCATTTTTCTAAGATTATTAAGTGCAAAAGCATGCAAAAAGGTTTGTATCTCTTCAATTTACGACTCAATTTCCCAAGGGATGGTTACCCTAAGGCATGAGGATTAGTTGTCATCATAAATTATTGTCTTTTCAAAGGAGTGGGAATTCATTTTGCATGCATAAAAGGAGTTGGTGGTACATGTCGTATTTATTGTAGGAAAGGCAACCATTGTCTACAACTCTAGTCGAGAATGGCAAGTGTTGCATACACAAAAATAGCACTAGGGAGTCTTGAATACACATTTCATTGCAAGAGATTTTGAGTACAAGGCTTGCTGGGAGGAACCAAACTGAGTTGCAAAAAATTTAGAGTCTTGAAATGGCCCAAAATCTTCAAACAGAAGCACAAGGGGAGGTAGTCTAGAGCTTGATGGAAAACATGTTGGCAGCGCCAATGGCCAATGTTTTTAACACTGTCTCTTACGCCTCACCATGATTTCCTAAAAACTTGAGGTGGCATCGCACTCAAGCTTCTATGGAGAAGAAGTCTGATCATAGGGACAAAACCCTGATAATGGAGGAATGGGATAACATTCATGACCCCATCTTCAAAACTAACTCTAAGAGTCTTAGGGAACGACTTGCGAAAGGATGAAAAAGATTAATAGCCAAGATTCTTTTACACACAAGTTGTGGTTTTGTGGTCTCCCACATTATATGGTCCCCTTGGTGCACCATTGCCCAAAACTAGTTCACTTGTGCACTCAACATTTTAACCCAGATATCAGCACCATTGAAGGTTGGGAATTGAAAATTGTGATCAGCGTGGATGTAATTAGGAATATGTTATGCTTTCCTATCGAAAAGAGCTCTAGAGAAGAAGGCATGGAGACAATCACCATAGAAAGCGTGAAACACTTCTAGAGGACCAGAAAAATTGCTCTGGACTTTTATAACTAGAAGACAAAAAGGGCCAAAGAAGAGGCAGCAAGGCTGCCACAATTTTTGATTGCGCTCAACACTTTCAACACAGACTTTCAGGGAGCCTTCTCTATGATGTCTTTCATTTGCAACATGGACAATGATCAATATGTTGAGGAGTTTCAAATGGGTTTGGGTTTCCAGTTGAAAAAATAACACTCACTATTCTAGTATGACTTCGCTGAAATCATTGTTCAAGAAATGTTGAGCCAATTCAAAGAATACAAGACACAACGTAGATTCAAGTTTTCTTCTCTCCTTGCCCACATGTTCTTGCACCAAAATCTTGATTTCTTTAGGAAATTTTTGGGTTTGGTTATGTTTGAGGAAAATGGGATAAGAAAGTTGGTTTCTGCATGCACTCCCCTCCTTTCCATAACTCATGATTACTATGCATTCTCCAAGTTTTTCTTGGCTCTAATTTTGCGAGATTTTAGTACAGAGGGTGAGGTTTATCAATTTTTCGTCGATCAGATGGGATGGATGTAGTATTTTACTCCTTGTGATTGGTGCTTGGGAGAGGATTTCTCATTTTCCAAGTAGGAACCATTTTGACTCTCAATATGCATCACAGACCAGATCTTGGCTCTTGACGGTTTTCGACAATTATCAATCATTGACGCTACCTTCTACAAAGGAAAGAAGCAAAAGGGTATTTTCATATGCCCTTTGAACTTTGGCCCGGTGATAATGTTAAAGAAGCAGATAGATGTTTTGATAGAGGCAAAGCTAGCTCATTTGGGGCTAGTATTAATCTGCAACAAATGGAATTATAATCTTGATAATGACTTGGCAGAGTTGAACGTTAAGGTGACTCACAACTCTCTGCCTTACTGGGAGGCTCGGCAAAATCCAAAGTCAGTAGACCAGGAGGATCTATTCATGGACCTAGCCTTTATTCTTGTTGACGATAAGAGGCTGCCATGGCTCTCCTTTTATTTTCCCTTGTCCAAGCCAAGTGACAAACATAAAATGGGAGCTACCCTTCATAACCAATTGGTCAGTCAATGGCAGTGGAGTGAAGAAAAGATTGCACATTTTTGGGTTTATCGTCAGGAGACCCAAAACCTCAAGGCCCCTTTCGAGCTAGTAGGCATGGATGACAAATTCGATCATCTCTGGAATTAGGCACACGATGATATCGATGCAAGTGGAGACGAGGAAGCATATCTGGAGGAGGACACTACAGCAAGCAAGGGATAGGAGACAAAGAAAGCCTCAATGCAAAAAATTGGAAAAGTAGTGGAGCATCCTGACAAAGCCCCACAAAGCGCACAACTAGCTCCCTCTCCTTTGGAGACTTCACTACAACATACATGGGCTGCGAGGAAACCCAAGATAGTCCAACAAACTTAGGAGGTCATAAGGGTGGATGATTCTCCACCCATGAAGAGACCACACATGGATGAAGCTCCTGGGGAAAGCTCACAAGTACTTGCAGTGAGCCAAGGAACGATCTTCACGGCAACTCAGGTATCTTTCTCCCCTTCTCTTCTTGCTTCATATTATTTTGCTTCACTTGCAACCTTTGCGTCTCCCACACCTTGAGTGTTGGCCTTTCCTTTGCTACTTCTACCCCAGAAGGAGGATTCTCCCAATTCTCCCAAGTTAGACAAAGTCCTTTTACTCCCCCATGGTCTGTTCCACCATTAATCGAAGCACAACCTCAACCTGTTGTTGTGAGTCCTTTTTCTCCCACCATACCGGCTCTGATTCAAACCAACCAACAAATGGCATCCTTTACATCTTTGCTTCCACTACCACCTCCTATGATTCCTCCTGCAACTTCTCAAGTTGGACCATGGCATAACATTCCCCTGTTCTCCCCGTTGACGGTCTCTCTTCCAAATAAAACATCCTTTGAGACATCGATGATTTCCTTCCCTTTCACTCTTCGTCCTAGTGCACCCTTCACTGGAAAACTAATTAAGTTGCTATCACAATTCATTGATCAAAGCAACTGGACAAAGGCAGCATGGGATGTCAGAGCCCAAAAAAGAAAAGAGAAAGATTTAGCAAGGCCAGTTGAGCCACGTGTGCAAACCTTGTTTAACGAAGTACAGGGGTCATTGCAATTTGTAAACATGACTCTGAATACCATCAAATCATAGCGAGAAATGCAACCTGAGGATTATACCATCCATGTTGTAGAGATCGATCTGCACACAGCTTGGCCACAGGATAAGGTTGAGCTGATGGAGGAAACTCAATGGGTAGTTACTATTGAATTTCTAAAGCATAGTTTCCAAGTAAAGAAGTGGGAGGAGGATCTCAAGAACATCAAGGAAATAATGTAAGTCCTACAAAAAAAGGATAAGGTGAGGGATGTCAAAATTGCACTCCTATCCCAATAGGCGCTGGCGGAAAAGGCCAAACTTCAGGAGGAGCTCATAAAGTTCTAGTCCTAGGATCCCAACCTAGTTAATGAACTGCAACAGAAGAACCAAGAGCTCCAGGGTCAATTGATTCAAATGGAGCAAGAAATATAGTAGAAAGATGAGGAGCTCTAGGGAAAGCAAGCTCAGTTCGAAAAGGAATTCCAAGAGCTAAAGCTCTCTCTGGAAAAAGAGTCCACAACTCAATGCCAAACCGAAGAGTCATTACAAAGCAAGGATGTTGAGTTGAAAACTCTGTAGGAACAACTCTCCATGGCAAGCAAAAGAATTGAGGATCTGATGCAAGTTGTTGGGTCGAAGGAGGTAGATATTGGTCTTTTGAGAGAGCCTCCTCAACCACTTGCTCCTCAGACAGATCTCCTTTTGGTGGCCCAACAACTATATATCTCCTACTGGAACAAAGTCAAGGTGTCTTGTTTGACCCTTCAACTGGCACTTCAATTCATGGTCGACGATGCAAGTTTAAGCTGAGAGGTACGTGAAACGATGGAACAGGTTCCCCAGTTCATTGCAAAAAGGGTTCCCAAGGCAGAGAGGTTACTCAACAAGTTGTACATAGTGGAAGATGTAGACTTAATCTCTGTAGGGATTGAAGATTGAAAGACAACTGCCAAAAAAGTGAGGGAATTCATATGTTGTCATGCATCCATTGGCCAGGCTAACAATTTCCAGCTAATGTTGAATCAAACTTTGGAAAAAATGTGGATGCAATTTTCCCAAATGACTCAAATGGGCTTGCCCTCACCTTTTCTCTCCGACGACTCAGTGGCCACAACGGAACACATCGCGGCGAGGATCTAGGAGAATCAACAGGACATGTTTGCCTTTCAAGGTTTTAGTCAGCCTCTGACGGTGACAGACATGGAAGGCGCCACCCATTAGATAGTGTGTCTCCTTTTTCAACTCAAGTCTGAGATAGGGATCTTGTGGGAGCTTCTCTTCAAAGAAGTTATTGATCTACATGAGGCACAAGAGAATTTGCATGCCACATCAATGCCTTCTGAGGCTGAATGGCTACCTCTATAGACCACACTCTCAAATCTCTAACTTCGTTGGCCCAATGGATAAGACTCTGGTCTGCGAACCAAAAAATTTGGGTTCCCATTCCACAGGCGAAATGCCCCTAGTAGTTGCCAAAAGTTGCGGATTGAAAAATCCTTATAGCTCCCTTTGGGTTAATATTGACTATTTTGCATAGCCCCCGACCCATGCCCTGTGTGTTTGAGTATCACCGACCCCTTTTCCCTCGCCCTTGCATACTTTCTCCACATGCCACCACGCACTCATCATGGGGGATTCTCCCTTTGCTTCTCTTTCGAGCTTTGTCTCTTCGCCACGTGTCAAAAGCGTCCACACCGGAAGCCCTCTCTCCTTTGTTTCTCCTCTGAGCGCCGCCAGCGTGCCACATCGTATCATTTCACGAGTAGTTTTTTGGTGGTCCCCATAGCCAGTGTTCGAATGCAGACATCTCCACGTGTCAGCTCCATAGGGATTTTAATCGAAGGGATTGGAATGACCAAGTGAGAAGCTCCGTCTCTTCACCACGTGTCCTAGCCATCTATATGGGTGAGTGAAATGTGTCACCCAGAGAGGCTCGCTGCTTCTTCCTTGGAACCACAACCATCATTTGCTAAGAGGCGAATCTTGTTCGAGGGTGACTGTGTGTGATGAACTGAATCTTTCTATTGCAACAGCCTTGGGAAATGATGGCAATGAGTATCATTACTCGTACTGGGAATCTTTTTAGTTACTAGCTCGATGGCAGTGGGCAGTCTATATATACTGCTCTTGCTCTTTGGGAAAGGGTTCAAAAATTACATAAAGAAAAGACTAAAAAGCTCCAAACCTCTATATTGTTTTTGTTTATTATGTTAAGACTCACAAACTGTGCCAACTATTCGACCTTTTTGTTTCTTAGATAATACAAGACATTATACTGTGTTATTTTTTTGTACTAAGTATTTTATGTACAACTTTTATAATTTCAATAGAAATTTACTATTTGGGATCATGTCTCAGACTCTTCTTGTTCAGTAAATGTGTATGGAAATTATACTATGTTATTTTGTTAAATTGCTTAGGATTTTCATCTCAGTTTCTGTTATTCTCGGACATAGAAGATTGTTGAATGACCCTCGAACCGTATCGAAAAGGAAGGTTTCTCGTGCCTAAACATTTAAATCCTGGCACATCACCTTAGATTAGTTTTATTTTATATCTGCTTCTTTTTCCCTTTCCAAACCCCTAATTGCAGGAAGAGTTGGCTTCTCTAAAAACCCTGGAGCTTACTCAGTTTAGCGTAATTGGTCCACCCATTAACCGAGTTTCCCATAAGGTTGTTTGCCTAGTAATTTTAGGCATCAACATTTGTCATTGCATAAACTTTAAATTTGCAATTTGCTTTTAATATTTTTTTGTTATTCTGAAATATGAAAATGGTTTCATTGGTTTTAATATCAAAGATATTCTTGCATGCACTTCTATTAATGTGTTCTTTTTTGCACAATAATTCACACTACAAATTCCTTTTTATATTTGATTGTTACTACAAAATATTCATAGAGTTTTATTGTTTCTCATTTCGAGGGTTTTTTGCCATGCATTTATATTCGTGTGTTTGTCATTGCATAAACTTTAACTCTGTAATTTGCTTTTAATATTTGTTTGTTATTCCAAAATATGAAAATGGTTTCACTGGTTTCATTTAGAAGATGTTCTACCATGCAATTGTATTATTATGTTCTTCCTTGCACAATAGTTCACTCTGCGAAATGCTTTTTATATTTGATTGTTACTACCAAATATGGAAAATATTTCACTAGTTCATGGTTAGAAGGTTTTTTGCCATGCACTTGTATTCATGTGTTCATCATTGCACAAACTTTAGCTATGCAATTTGCCTTTAATATTTGTTTGTTATTCCCAAATATAAAAATGGTTTCACTGGTTTTCATTTTGAAGATATTTTGCCATGAAATTATATTATTTTGTTCTTATGTATGTACATATATATACTCACTATATATGAAAATGTATATATATATATACGTATATGTATATGGATATGTATATATGTAAAAATATGTATATGTATATGTATTATTTTTTTCTTCCTTGCACAATAATTCACTCTACAATTTGCTTTTTATATTTGATTTTTACTACGAAATATGGAAAGGGTTTGACTAGTTCTCATTTAGTAGATTTTCTACAATGCAATTTTATTTGTGTGTTCGTCATTGCACAAACTTTAACTTTGCAATTTGATTTTAATATTTGTTTGTTATTCAAAAATATGAAAATCTATATATGTGTGTGTGTGTGTGTATACTTTGGTGTGAAATCCAATAAACAATAATCCACTTTTGAGGAGTGATCTCAGCATAAGTAAAAAGTGAGTTACAATAAAGGGATTGTGATCACAAATGTGGTTATATGCAAGTGATAGAATCATACAAATAATTTAGTTAAGGGTGGGAAAATTTATAAAAATTAGACTAGGTTTGGATCAATACAGCTTAAACAACTAAAGATTAAGAAATTAGCTAGAATTTATCATCATATGTACATAAACACATTGAATTGAGTACCCTAATAACACATATAAGGATAAGGCCAAAGTAGGTGTAAAACTAGTGGGAAAAAGGTGAAGTATGCATTTTTTTCCTCTACAAATATTTAAAATAATATAGATTTTTTGAAAAAATTTGTAATATGCAACTAAGGTTGCATGCATTATATTAATAATATCAAAAATTACATCAAATTTTCTCCCCCTGGTGGCAGAGCAGTGCATTTCTGAGACATACATTAATCCAAAAAATAAAATTCCAGTCTCCCTCTGGGAGTCATCACAAGTCCTTTACATTACGTTGTAAAAAATGAGCCAAAAAACCACCCACTATACCTTAATCGTCTTCATCATAGAATTGGCCCATTCCAACAAGCTCAAAAAATTCATGGCACCAACGAATACCTATCACTTTGTCCAAGCCCATCTTGTAACCAAGGAATGTGGAGCCCAACTCTACCCAGTGCCTGTGACGTTGTAGCTCTTCGACGCTTAAGTCAAGTATGAACAGATGCCAGTCAACCTCCACGCCTTGTTGAAACATTCAGACCATGTCATCAAGCCATGAAATCCCCACTCTTAGGAGAGAAATGACCACTATATCAATGCCATCCACCAAAATGGAGGCCTTGAATACCACCCGCAGGAGAACCAAGCATCATTCCTTAGGCAGGTTTAAGTCCAAGAGAGAGGTAAGGAAGTAGGAAAATATGTCCAAATTCACTCTAATTTTGTTTCGCGAGGAGTAGTATTTCATTCCTAATACCATCTTCACTACCTCCAAACAAAGGATATCCTTGTTGAGGCAAAAAAAAATCAGTCTCTGGTCCGAAATGAAGCCTAGAAAGGTTCCCTCCTTCAAGCTCTTTAGTTTGATCAACGTGTCCATCTTTAGATGACTCTCCAATATCTCAAATTCGAATAAATAGCCATCTAGTCCTCTGATGCTCATTAATGTTTTGGTCAACTTCATTAAACAAAACCATCCTCTTGATTGATTCAAGTTTAATTCTTTCGATCGGCTCCCGATCCTCGCACGTATTACAGTACCAACGGCTACCATTATCCTCTAAAAAATTTAGCACTATGTACTCTTCCTATCGTCATTCTTCCTACTTTGGGTGTGCTAACGACAATCCTATACCATATCCTTGAGTTTCTTACCATGCCAAGTTGTCCTTTCACTTATGACAGACAACTCCATCATTCCAGATTAATTGCTCTGTTCTTGAGCATGTTGGCGGTGGGAGGCATCTATCTCCTTTGGCTCAGTTGGGAGGCCCATAAGCCCGATCTATCCAACTTTGACCTATATTATGTGTCACCAATTGGCATATGGGCCATAATATTATAAAAAAAATTAGTCCATAAACTAATGTGGTGACATGATCTAGTTTATGACCATTGAATTTAAGCTTTGTGTCCAATAAATATCTACAACTATTTTTTTATTGCTAATTATTTACAAACATTATGCTCATATGAGCATCAACATGAGACCAATACAAGATCTTATGAGTACAACTATGAGACAAATAATAGCTCCTTTAGATAAACCACACTAGAAATCACCTATGGAAGACCAAGAATCATAGCTTAGAAATCCACTTATTAAGAAAGGTCACCTCCACACTAGAAGCTTATTATGGAAGACCAAGAGATAACTTGTAATTCCACATTAGATGTCCCTTTGGGATGTGAAATTAGGTCTCTACAATGAGAACTCAATGCTTTAACCAATTAAGCTCAACCCCTTATACATATCTATAACTCTATAAAAAAATTATCCTCCAAATAACAACTCTATTTCAAACACAAAAATATAGTAGATCCCTAAAGTGTCAAGCAAATAACGTTCATTTTTCTTATTTGTATGTCTCCTACTTCAAAAATGTTTAATTTCACTAAGTATTCATATGTCTACAACTGCTATGCTACCCTCATAAGATGAAATGTTAAAGCTCTCAATTCCTACAAATTGGTGGTTATGAAAATACCACCAATTGAAAATAGAACTATCAAAGTGATTACAAAATCACCTCCTATATGAAATGACAATTACATAAATGAACTTGGAAATTATAAACCACCCCTTATTGCAATGAGTGTTTTGTGATCAATTATAAAGTACTTATGTTCTTCATTTGATCCCTTATTTTGTAGAATTCCTTAAAATACTATACATCATCCTAAAAAAATTCTTCATCAACAAGGATAAATGATTGGCTTCAAAACTAACATTGCAAGAAACTCATAAATGAAAGAGGCAACATTTATTTCTCCATAAACTTTCTTGATCTTATTTATAAATCACATCTACCCACCAATGAGACTTTTGGTCCCAAAAATCTCAAGGACTAAACAAGTGAGGAAATTTCTTCCTCATATTCTTGATGGGATACCATTTTACTTTGCTTGGTTATTTCTTGGTCTTGTGGAAAAAGATCATCCAATGAAGGAAATGACAAGCCTCCCTCTTCATTAAACATCAAAGGCTCAGTCTTAGGTTCTTGATGTTTATTATATCAAGTACATATGTATTAAATCTGTTGGGACTAAAATATATAGTGTCATTATTGCTCGAGTCTCTTCTATTTTGTGTGTCTTAGTAATATTTGACCCATTATTTATAACTAATATGATACATCCTAAATGAGCCCCATAAGTGTCAAAATCGTCCTGGTTATTTGTGGATCCTTTGTCGACATGGAAGAGTGTTAATGAAATTTCATGTATATATTTATTTGTTGTGTGGATGCATTGTGAAGTTATTGTGAAGGATGTCAAGTAGAATTACATCGGTGGAAAGAAACGTTGGCTACAGGTGTAATCCTAGTTTATGTGGTATCATTAGAAGATCATATGAAGAGTAGAAGAGTGTCTGAGGCAACTCTAGCACATGTATGAGGTGTGTTTTGTTGTATTGTAGATCTACAAGATTTATTTGTGTATTCCGGTAGAACTAGTATTCTACTTGTAGAGCTGGTGCTCAGTTCATTGTATTGGGCATTGTTGCTTCTAGTAGGTTGGTGCCTACTTCATATTGTAATACTTACTTGTACATATCTACTTTGTGAGGCTATATTTGGACAGTAGTTCCAAGCAGCTATTCTCACTGTGGATTTTCCCATCTTGGGTTTCTATGTATATCTGGAGTTCAATTGTGTGCTCTTAATGTTGCTTAGTAGTAGTAAAGTTTCATGTTTTATGTTTAGTCAATTGTGTTGGGGTTGGTTGTGAAGAATAATATTGCAGTATAGGAAAAAGTATTCCTTTTTCACACTTAATTTGGGAATTAATAATAAATGAACATAATTATGCCTTGATTTAGTGTTGTAATATGTATATTACATATTCACATTAAGTTTAGGCCCTATTAAATAAAATGGACTTAATTGTGCCTTAATTTGGTGTTGTAAAGTGAATTCATTTACAGTTTTACACTCATCTAGGGCTTTATTAATTAATTGAGGTCAATTTTCCTTAATTGGCCCCTTTAATGCAAATCCAAGCCTAATTAATTGCAATTTCTAAAGAGGAAACCCAACATTCATTAATGCCTTAACATAACACTTTACCTTGAAAAATGTGTGTCCTACGTGAGTGACCTAGGACCCTAATTTAAATTATGTTTTTGGTGGTATTTTAATTTTCAAATCTATATTTCAATGTCGGCTTGTGATATTGAATTAAGGATAAATTACTATAAATACAAAGTTATTTAATCAAATCAACATTAGATTTCAATTAGATTTTTGATAGATCAATTACAAGAGCCAAGATTATTGTCAAGAGTATTCAAGAGAGGATTTCTTCATCATTTTTTGCAACAATCAAGATCCAAGCATTATGTTAAAGTTATGTAGAGTCGTGCATGTTTTGGAGATAACATTATGATGTAGGTTTCATTATCCAATCAAGCATTCAAGTCAAAGATTCAAAGCAAGATTCAAGCATCAAGATCCACATCCATTGAAGCCTTTTCATGCAAGATCAACATCAATATTTCAGTCCTTCAAAGGTTCATCCAAGGGTTTAGTGAGTTGTGACATTGAGTTGTTCATTCATCATCCTTTTCATTGTAACGCCCCACCAAGGAACCCCAGAGGACAACACTAACTATGACATAATAATGGAACATTTTTTTAAAATAAATTACACAATAGATTGCATGACATAATTTAACATGTAATCTAGCCCTAGGTCCTCTAAGGTTCCATGACCGCGCTACTCACATAACTATCAACCAAGAACTATAAAATATTTCATTAACTACTACAATAACATGATTATTCTAACAATAAAGTCTATTTTAAAAGCATCAAATTAAATGATTTTGCATAACATATCAACTAATAATCAACATTAAGTTTATTTCTAGCTAACTACATACACAAGATGCATTACATTATAGTATTCATTACAAGAAGATTACATCATCGTCTATTACATCATTACAATGCTTCCCAAAATGCATGTGGGAAGAATCCATCTGATTACAAAGAGGGATACAACTGATGTACAATCCAATACATAAACAAAAAAATTGTCTTCTCGAACTGGAACATGAACTAGAATCCGCTACATAAGGTACAAACTCCATGCACACGAACATGCAACAAGGATACCCAATGGAGGAAAAAGCACCAACCTCCTGACCATGTGGAACCCTAAGGTCCACCCCCTGTGCTAAGAGATAACACAAGGTCCCACTACAAATAGACAACCAAGAAAGCAAAGGGCTAACACAAACAAGGGTTATACCTCCAAACTCCAACACCACACTACTCACAACACAACATCACTTACATCATTGACTTCACTTCCAAAGGCTCCCGCACAACATAAGGAAAAGACATAACTAGTGTATGTTAGACTACAATAGGGAAGAGTGTCATCACATGGTCTTGGCATGGGTTGTCCTGATAGTCTCTCACTAGACATCGACCCCCATCTATGGTTGTCATGACAGTCTCTCACTAGACGTCGGCCCCATATGGTGACACATGAAGAACCGACATTCCTTTCGTGAGGACAAGAAAGTTGATCTTGCCAACTAGACCTTCTCAACCCATCCTTAGCCTAAATGATCACTACAGGCATGAGTGAGGCATCCATTATATTATTCAATGTGAAATCTACCCATCCCCCTAATTTATTTTAGGTTATCATTGGACTAAGAAAACTCTCCAATGGGTTGCCCTGACAGTCTCTCACTAGACACCGACCCCTATTGAGAGCCACCCCCCCTACTTGCAACTATAAACCCTACAAACAAGCAAGGCATTTACCATCTTGCACACTTAACATGAACACATGAATTTAAACACGGTGCAAGACATTGACCCTCTTCCACACTTAACATAATCAAATGAATCCATACACAGTGCAAGACATTGACCATCTTGCACACAACATAAAACATTGCCAAACCACATCCAAAATGAAACCATCATAAGAACCATGCATACAAAATTACTTCCTCTTAAGCCTCTAGAAGACGACCTTAACAACTTACACAATAACACCCACTTTTAGACAATTACAAATCACCCAATCCAAAGTCAAACACATTGTTCAATGCAACCAACCAATCATAGCATTATAACCTTGGAAAATACTCTTTCTAATAAGGCATTATGTCAATCACTCATTTTCACCTAATCCATATTTCAGTTAAAGGATTATCTACTCAAAATATTTATACTTAAAAATAACGATAATAACAATATTCTAAATACTTAAATTACAAGGCAATTTTGCTAAACATCTATAACTTAATTATATAAAAATAATCATCATACATCCACAAATTATACAATTACCTACATAAAAATACATCAATTCTTACACCTTTACCCTTAAACAATAACAATCTTTTATCTAAAGTCAACTAGGTATGTATGTTAACATTAATTTTCCAAATAAATTTCTTTAACTAAATAACATTTTATTTGAACACTCTCTCCCATAAATCAATAATATATATAATAATATATGTAAACATACATATATATATATAAATATATTATCCATTAATCACAGACAAAATATAATATAATATTATATATATAAATAAATCATGATATTGTTTTAAATCCATTCGATATGCATGGAATATCAATAAGAATAAAATCAAAATATCATTGAATACCAATTAGTTTAACCATGTTATTGTTAAGAGTGAAAACATACGAAAGTTATTACAGTATCAACTTAAGATATGAAGTATCAAATTTGAAATGCTTAGGCTCCAAAACATGCAGTGAAGACTGTACTAAAGACGCAAGAGGAAAAGGGCATACCCAGATGTCAATGTAGGGGTAACGATAGTGTTGCAAGGGTGAGAGATGTAGCCTCTGATAGAGGCCTCAAAAGATCAAATCATATGGAATTTACAAGGGGACGCATCTCAGGCAGTGACCACATGATGACGAGAAGGGTGCACAAGCTAGGTAGAAGGCCTCAGAAGAATCTCAATTCATGAAATGAAAAGATGGTAGGGAGCACACCAACCAGAAAGATGAAAAGGCTTTAGAACTATCAAGAAAATGTATCTGAGATGAAGTAACAAAGATGCACTGAAGGACACCCTTACCAAGGCTTAATGAATCAAATGTAAACTGCATTGCAAGAATCAATTTCCCAAAGTTTGACCATCGAATTGAATCCAAAATATTCAATATAGAATATAATACATAAGGGTGCATTGAAAGATTTGGGAAAAGGCCTTGGAAACTTTTAATGCATATGCCATCGACTGGGTATTATGATCGAATGCCCCAAATAGATATTATCGCATATAACACAATAACTACAGGACTGCACAATTTTAATTTATCGAAAAGGCTTAAGAGATTCCAACTATTGCGCAAGTAACAGGGTAAAACAATAATAAGATTGGCATTAAGGAAGAGGTCTTTTGGAATGGATACGAGAACTCAATGTGTAAGCCATGAATAGACATGTACATACCATAAGATGTAGTGTATAGGTCAGGAAAACAATATGGAGGCCGAGTAAGAAATATAGAGGCTACGATGGCTAAATTAACATTGTAATGGTTAAATGGAATATACAGATTGCAAGTAAAGAGGAATACCCAAGGTGAAATGATCAGGAACCCTTCACAGGCAACATACTAAGGCATTCTAATGCACAAATCGTACTTGCTAAGAAAACTAAAAATTATTTTCAAGGAATGTGATTGGCAGGTGTAAATCCATGCTTGTAGACCCAATCCTTTTAAATAGTATGCCCGAAGGGGTGAAAAATTGTAAAATGTAATGGTTGCAAGACATGCACGAACTGGGTTTAATGAAACTTCAAGAATGCAATCGACAGATGTAAATAAATGCTTTCAGGTTATGCATAAGTATATATTTGCACAAAATTTATAACAAATGATTAAATCACTAAACAATAAAAAAAAAGCATTATCATAAGAAGAACAAAGACTCATCTCTGAATTTCACTTTTTCCAAAGTGATTTGATACAATGCCTTCCTTTGCCTATCCTTCTATGTTCCTCCTTTTCAAGAGTCAACAATGGAATACCAATGTTTTACAAAAAAATTCTTGCAAATAAATTACCTCCCTTCCCAGAAAACAGAATCCATCTCCCAAAATCTCCCCAAAAGGGATAATTATTTACAAAAGGAAGGCTAATCTTTTCACAACCCAAAAATCTAAAGAAATCTCTCAAAATCCCTAAAATGCATCAAGTTTCCTTTTCGATAATTTGTTCAAAGTTATGCATGTGCTCCAAGAAAAATCTTTCCATCTTTTTAATTATTTTTACTATTTATCAATTATCACATTCCATTATAATTTTTTATTTTATTTAATATTACACTACACCTTTAAATTTATTATAAACTATAATTTTTAAGAAATATATTTATATTTAATTATCAAAGTGCCCTTTTAACTTCATAATTTATTTAATACATCAATTAATCAAAAACAACATTTATTAAACAAATTTAAATTAAACAAACCAAATGCCAAGCAATTACCTGAAACCTAACCCAGGTTGAAAACAAGACCACAAACAATCACCAACCAACCAACCACAGACAAAACTAACAAACCGACAAGGTATCAGACTAGATACTCGTCCTCCTCAAGGATGATGGCTAGGGTAGGGGACCAAGTGTCATCTCCAATCAACTTATCCATTCAGTTTAAGGCACACCCAGACCTACCAGATGCCTAGTACCTACAACCTACAACACACAAATGTCTTTGCATATACATATAATCATCACATACCTAGTGAAAGGAAATTAGAACATCGTAGGGTTCTCACAAGTGAGAAATACGACATCCTCCCCTTTACACCTAACTAACATTTAAAATCATAATGTAATTTATTAGATAACATCTCATATTACCAATAATCACAAACCATTCCAAAATAAGGTAACACATTCTACTACTAGCATATTCGTAAAGAAGTCATAATCATCATCAGAATAGTCAAGGGTTAATCAACATCTAAGATCACCATTCCATTAGTCATGACAATGATCTGAGCATATCATAAAAAGGTGAATCATGGAGGGGCACTACATTCATGCTATTTTATTTTAGTTCAAGATTTAATTATCAAAATGGGGTTTGACCAAGGAAAACCCCCATTCACCAAAAACAAACATTTTTCCCCTCTCTTATGTGTTGCAAATTTGCAGGTTGAAGAAAAGTTGAAGATCTCAAAAGAGAAAAATTGAATAAGTTGTCAAAGTTACATTTGTTGTCATCATTGTTGCAATTTTTCAAAAACTCACCTACAAGATTTATTTTTGGTTGTCCGACTATAAAAATCGAGGATATGGGAGTGTAGACATAAGAGAAGAGAACCCAAAAACCATTTTTACAGAGCCCTAACCAAGACCCATTCGCCATAGGGCAAATGAATCCCAAACAACTTCTGAAAAACACCTTTTTGTGAGAGGTACATAAGATTTATCTCTTGTAGATTCTCCAGAAAGTTTGTAGGTTCCATCAATTTTATGCTTAATCTACTGAATCCAAGTTATAGATTGCATTTTGGAGTTGATTTTCTATTTTCAATCTTTCTCCCCAAAGTGCTATTTGACATAGATCCCCATCCTAATACAAAAAGGGAAATTGCAAGATTCCTCAAAGAACTCACTCACCTAAAGGTTGAAAGTGGATTTTAACTTGGGATCTCATTTCCTGAATGAAATAGAAGAATATGTAGGTTCATTCATCCCATTTTTCCCTCTCTATTTATAGTAAGTTTGGCGAAATATTCCAAATTTAGTATAAAAACTCTATGTGTTTGAACTCCTAACCTCATTTTTCTATGTTTCATTTTGGTGAACCCGAGTTTTGAACATGTTAATTTATGATTTGGAGTACATTCAAACCCTAGATCTAGGATTTTCATTAATTCATTGCATTTAGGGTTTCTAAATTTGGCATAAAGTTACATTGCATTTTAGGTGTAAACTTGCATTTTGCATTCATTTTAAATCTAATTTTTTTTAAAAAATTGCATAACATCACATTGATTTTGTAGTGTTTACATATTAGTGGAAATTTCATCATTCATATTCAAAATTTGAGTCAAAATTGCATTTCAAAAAGTGTCATATAGTTCATCATTTGTCATTAAATTCTAGAAAATTTTGTTATAGAGTTACAGTCTGAAACTTGACACAGAAAACACATAAAACAACTCACAAAATGCATTTTTCACTTTTTAAAAACCTTGACCTAGGACCCATTCGCCCATGGGCGAATGAGTCCCTGTACAGGCTTTTCAGACCAATTTTTTGAGTTTTTCAGCCTCTTTCTACTCTCTATTTTTTGTACTCATACCTTTGTTTTAGTTTCCATAATTATTTCTTTTTGCAATTATTTACATTAAGGTTAATTAGTCAATTCAAATGCATTTTCAAACATAAAAATTGGGACTAAAAGACATCATTTTGAGGTTTTACATAGCGTAATCAATCAATTTCATAAGTGGGATAGATTACTTCTCACACAATGTTTGTATCTTTCCCTTCTAAGTTTGCCAAGAAAAAATGCATTAGAAAGCATGTTAGTCATGAGAGTCTCTTAGTGAAAGAGATTGAACTTGTTGACATATTCCATACTACCACATGTCCCATCATCCCCTCATCCCCTAATATCTCTCCTATTTGTGAGAATGTCTTAGTGAAAGAGGATGTAAGCATAGACAATCATGATAATCATAGTTGTTGTTCTCCTAATATCTCTCATACTCGTAATGAAGGTATTTTGGTGTTAGAATATGCACCCATTGAGAGTCATGACAATCTTGAAAAATCTTCTCCTAAAAAATCTCCTACTTGGAAAGATATTATGGCACAAGAGAATGAGACCTTAGTGAGAAAGGATAAAGTCATGGACAATCATGACAATCACATTTCTTCTTCTCCTAGCATCTCTCCTATCTGTGAAGAAGATAGTTTGGAATTAGAAGATAAAATCATTGAGAGTCATGAGAATCTTGTTTCTCCCTCTCTTAATGCTTCTCCCACTTGGGAACTTCTACTTGAACAAAAGGATCCTATCATTGGTAAGCATTCTTCTCTCGATGCCTCCCCTATTTGTGATGATGTCACTTTACAAAATCTAACCATAGAATGCGATCAAATTCTTATTTTCTCCTCTCCTAAAAGCTCTCCTACTATGGAAGATATCATGGTGCAAGAAAATAACAATATTGACACGTACCTTTCAAACAATAGTACTGTGGCTTCCTTAGATGGAGATGATGAAGTGACTTTAGACTCCCCTTCATTAAGATATCATGAAAATAAGGATAAGTATTTTGAGGTTATGAACATTAGAACTTTGTCGAGTCCTCTAATTCTTAGACCTCCTACAAATCCTTTAATTATTGGACCACCTAAGCCTCAACTTATCATCTATCCACCCTCACAACAACCACAAGTTCAAAACAAACTTGTTTTTATCCTAAGACCACCTCAATACAATGTTTCACAACAACCGAGTTATAGTACTGTTTCTCATACATATAACACTAGAGACAATCAACAACCACAAAAAAATCCAACATCCCTTCGATTACCTCAACCATATCTCCCACCTGCACCTAATATCTTGCAACGTAGTGGTAAAGAGTATGATATTTTTGAACAACTTAAAAATACTCCCGCTAAGATATCCCTATGGGACCTTATTCAAGCCTCACCTAGTTATCATAGTATGCTTCAAAATGCATTCCAAAAAGTTGTGGTTCCCCCTAGTGCAAACTCAAATGATATAGCAGCCCCAATTCATGGAATGAATGTAGACATTATTTTCCACCAAAGTGAGCTACCTCCTTTGGATGTGAAAAAATAATATGAAGCTTTCATGATAGTACCTATCATTAATAGGATGAGGATAAAGAGAACCCGTGTTGACAGTGGCTCAACCCTTAGTATGTTTAGTGTAAGACTCTTGGATAAGCTTGGAGTGAATAAGACTAAGATACGACCTGATTCTTTATCTATTCATGGGTTTGATAACGTAGGAAAGCAACCGCTTGCTGTGATCACATTACCTATTACAAATAGAAAGGCCACATTGCAAACTACTATCCATGTTTTTGATATGATAAGCAACATTTACAAGGTGTTGTACCCTTTGCACAATGAGCCACTAGGGCCAATAAAGTTCAAGTCCAAAAAACTAAAATAACATAGCCAAAAAACAAAACACAATAAATTAACAGCCGATAGATGCACCACACAACAACAATAGACTAACAGGCATTCTCCCAATTTTGTGAGAAGGTGTTGATAACATCATCACCGACCCATTCTGAGCCTTCTTCAATAGTCTTCATGTCCAACTCCAATAGTCTTCATGTCCAACTTGTCCTTCATAATAGTAGAGAGAGTGCTAGTGACACCATGAACCAACTTGATAGTGAATTGGGTCAAGCCTCTGAATTTATTCTCCATCTTCACCATCCTCTCCTATAGCACATGAAGATCCTCCCCTTTATCCACAGTCTTCACAATGCTGGCAGATGGTCAACGCTCCCCTCGGGATTTGTGACATGGACTAACCACCTCTCGTGGATCCGTTAACTGTGGTAGTTGTATCGGGCATTAACAGGTTGATCTTTTGGTGCAACAACAATTGTGGGCCAACAATTGGTATCAGAGCCAAAGGTGTCGAGTTTGAATCCCCTTGGGTAACGTTGAGGGGGAGTTTGTTGGCAGAAGGTCAACGCTCCCCTCGGGATTCGCGACATGGACTAACCACCTCTTGTGGATCCGTTAACTCTAGAAGTTGTATCAGGCATTAATAGGTTGATCTTTTGGTGCAACGACAATTGTGGACCAACACACAATATTAGCACACTCCACATCTAGAGGGTCTGAAGGTTGGGAAACCAAATTCTCATTATGCACTTTTTTGAAATTTGGGATGGTGTGAGGCCCTTCAACAAATTCCTCCTCAAAATCCTTTGAATCCTCCATATCTCTAACACCTTTGTTGTCAGATCACTCCTCATTAGAATCCAACTCATTAATTTGTATTTTCTTATTAGTTTTTGCCAGTCTTCCAAATCTCCTAATGTTGGTCATCTCGACCCTAGTCTCCACTGTAGCAGCCACCATAGTATCACCCTTGGAATCCTTCCCCACCACATTCTTGCCTTTGTTTCCCATGGCCAACACCTCCGTCAAACCCTTCCCCTCATCTTTCGATTTCTTTTTGGTGGTAGGTTTGCTAACCATCTTGGCAAGGCCAGACTTTAACTCACAGAGACCAGCCACAAAACTCAACTGGGCTATCCCAACATTTCCCTTAATCTTCTTAGGGGACGATTTAGGTTTAGGGGTTTCAGCAATAACCAAAGGGGTTTTTCTTTTAGGACCCTTAGACTCAGTTGAAGAAATAGTCTGCGATGGGGGTTCAATTTCCTCAATTCAGACAACAAAGATGGGTTTGAGTGGGCAGAGAGTGAGATGAAAATGGTAGAGCCTCAAAATGAGGCCTTGATGGAGTGGTAGAGGAGGAGGATCCTTTGGGTTTTGGGTAGTAGATTCCATACATTTCTCAATAGAGTTTTCCAAGTTCGTAAGCAAGAAAAATGGGAAGATTAACAAAATTTTATGGCTGAGGTGATTTAGAAGAGGAAAATGATAGAAATATTAGGTTTTGTTTCTACCTTCCAGAGTGAAATACTTCATTAGGGCAAGGTAGACCTGATCCCAAGGCCATGATAGAGCCTCTCTTTCAAATTCTGACTAGTTGCGAACAGGTTCTTCATTACCAATAAAGAAAGCCTTTAGGCTTTTGTTGTCTTGCGCCTTAGTGTGTTTTGGGTACTTCTTTCTAGTGCACTATAGCCCCATCGCTTGAGCAATCGCCTCCTCGTTAACTTCAAAGGAGATACCACCCATGGTGACTCTTCATTATTTCTAGGAGTTCACAAACTACACATATAACTACTATCCATGTTATGCCTCATGATCTTTCACATAATATTCTTTTAGGTAGGCCATGGATTCATGAAATGAATGGGGTGCCTTCTACTCTTCATCATATAATTAAGTATGTATACAACAAGTGTATACAGTCAAGGTTGACCCTGAACCAGATAGTTTTCTCATTGGGAAAGACAAGGAAAATCCTTTGAAAACATTAACACCAACTACACAAGCGGAACCTATGCAAGAGAAAGAAAAAGAAGAGCGTATTGAAGAAGTCACAAGGTTATTAGAAGATTTATACCTAGATTCATGGGAGAACACAAGATAACAAAAAGAGTCTGAAAAGGGAAAAGAAAAAGCAATAATGTTAGCAAAAAATTCAGAAGAACCTTCGAAAGTATCCACTTCAACCACTTTAGGAGAAGAAATAAATTACACAACAAATTTTGATGAATTTGATTATGATCAACCACCGAATCCAAAAGAAGTGAAAAATATTTATGGAAGAGGTTAAGAACTTATGAAACAACTTGGGTATAGTGGAAAAGGATGTGGTGCTAGAGAACAAGGTATTTATGTGCCTATAGAGACTAACACACAAGAAATGACTAATGGTCTTGCTTATTGTCCTTTAAAAGAAACAAAAGAATCAAAAACGCCTTCACTCAATAGCAACACTATTACAAAATATTCTCCTAAGCCAACTTTAACCTTGGTGCATCCTGAACTGATAGAAACTAGTGGTCTTGGTTATTGTTCTTCGAAAAAAATGAATGAACCAAAGAAATATTCACTTAACATCAATGTCATCACACAAAACACTCCTAGGACATGTCTTAGTAATGATTTGAGTTTGTTAGATTTTACGCCCTCCCTTAAAGGAGAGTACAAAGTCTCACAATCTAAAGAGTCTTGTGTATGTATGACACCTTGTACTAAGCAAGAGATATCTTTGAAGTAAAATAAAGGAACATCTTCTACTGTTGATCAAGAGAGTATCTTGTCGAGACTCCTCCAAGATCGTTTTATATCTCTCCCTCCAAGAACATGAAATAAATTTTACAACAAGAGTTCATTTTGTGCATATCATAGAGTTCATGGTCATTCTACTAATGAATGTAAGGCTTTGGGTAATAAAATTCATCATCTTAAGGATTGTGGTGCTCTTCCTTGTGTTGGAGCACCTAGTTCCTCTAATTGATACTAATTTTCATTCTATCATGCTTCTCGTCAATCATCTCGGCTCATCCTTGTCTTGCACTATGGGGGCAAGGGGTTAGGTATCCTTGTTCTTGTATGGCACTTGTCATTGCCTCTTTTGGGCTAGTTGACCGTTTTCCATGTATATATAAGAGCAATCTTGGGATGTGGATGACAAGCCTTAAGTTGGCTAGTGTGTGACATGCTTTCTTCCTATGTTTAGTATTGCATTTTGGGGGCAACCCCTTTCCTCTCTCCTTCTTCATGATGTAGCTTCATTCAGAAACATATGACTTGGCATAGGGATTTTTGAATAATCTCTCATGTCCTCTTTATTGATTAGCATTGATTTTTTTCTACTTTAAATAAAATTGCTCACAACAATGGTGCTAGCAATTTCTTTAAAGTGGGGACATACATCAACATTCCTCATTTTTCATTGTGTGATTTTATTTCTGCTTGCAATGCGTCCTTTTCTTGGTGGTGTCATTGGGTTTGATGTCCTCCAAGAGTATGATATTTCTTATCGTATGACTTTCCTCTTAGTGGTGATGCTACACATTGCATTCCCTAAGTTGCAATTCTCTTATCCTAGACTTGTCCTCTCTTGGAGACATTAGGCACAATGATCCCTAAGGAGATACCTTACATGAATTAAGTGAAGTCCCTTTGAACAAATATTTGTTTGTATTTTGTTCATAAGTGTTTAGCATAATACAACTTGTTAACCTTGTGAAGCTTGAGCCCCTTTTCAAGGCCACCAAGCATAAAACACCTTGCTTGCCAGTAGAGCCTTTCCCTTGTTTGTAGTGTGCTTAGCATAAAACAAATTGTTAGGCCTTATGAAGGCTAAAGCTGAAATATGTGTGATGCCCTATTAGAGTTATCAAAATGATAACTTTGGTATGGTAAGTACAGTGAGAGCCGATAGAGCCTGCATGAATTTCTCACTAAGCCACTTTCCTGGGGGCTCATCTAGTGGATTTCTTGAGGTTCCATTAGCCTATGTGATTATGTGTTTCATTTGTATAGTGGACATCGGGTTTTTCTTGTGAACATTTTTGGAAAAACAGTCAAGGCTTGATCCACCCCTTTTATATTTTTCTTTTTTCTTTTTTTCAATCTTTGACATTGTATGTTTATGTATCTTGTCTTGTTGCTGCATATCATACACCTTTTGTGTGTCCCTTTGTGCTTATGTTGGTTTCACATGGGATCTTGTATCCTAGGGGCTTGATCACCCTCCTTGATCTTTGTCATCCTATACCATCCACATTGGTACACTTGGACCCCTCTTGACTACTTTATGCAAGTTGCTCCTCTCACTAAAGTGGGGGCTAAATGTAGTGTAGGCAAAAGTATCCCTTTTCACACTTAATTTTTGATTTAATAATAAATGAACATAATTATGCCTTAATTTAGTGTTGTAATATGTATTTTATAGATTCACATTAAGTTTAGGGCCCTATTAAATAAAATGGACTTAATTGTGCCTTAATGTGGTGTTGTGAAGTGTATTTATTTACATTTTCACACTCATCTAGGACTTTATTAATTAATTGAGGTTAATTTTCCTTAATTGGCCCCTTTGATTCAAATCCAAGCCTAATTAATTGTAATTTCTAAAGAGGAAACTTGACATTCATTAATGCCTTAACATAACACTTTACCTTGAGCGATGTGTGTCCTAGGTAAGTGACCTAGGCAAATGGGTCCTCACTTAGACCTAGGACCCTAATTTAAATTATGTTTTTGGCGGTATTTTAATGTTTTTGAATCTATATTTCAATGTTGGCTTCTAATATTTAAATTAAGGATAAATTACTATAAATACAAGGTTATTTTATCAGATCAACATTAGATTTCAATTAGATTTTTGAGAGATCAATTACAAGAGCCAAGATTATTGTTGAGTATTCAAGAGAGGATTTCTTCATCATTTGTTGCAACAATCAAGATCCAAGCATTATGTCAAAGTTATGTGGAGTCATGCATGTTTTGGAGCTAACATTGTGATGTAGGTTTCATGATTCAATCAAGCATTCAAGTCAAAGATTCAAAGCAAGATTCAAGCATCAAGATCCACATCCATTGAAGCCATTTCATGCAAGATCAACATCAATATTTCAGTCCTTCAAAGGTTCATCCAAGGATTTGGTGAGCTGTGACATTGAGTGTTCATTCATCATCCCTTTCATGCTATTTTATTTCATTTCAAGGTTTAATTACCAAAACAAGGTTTGACCAAGGCAAACCCTGATTCACCAAAATAAATCATTTTCCCCTCTGTTGTGTGTTGCCGATTTGCAGGTTGAAGAAAAGTTGAAGATCTCAAAAGAGCAAAATTAAAGAAGTTGTGAAAGTTGCATTTGTTGTCATCATTGTTGCAATTTATCAAAAACTCACCTATAGGATTTATTTTTGGTTGTCCGATTGTGAAAATCAAGGATCTGGGAGTGTAGAAGTAGGAGAAGAGAACCCAGAAACCATTTTTACAGAGCCCTAGCCAAGACCCATTCACCATAGAGCGAATGAGTCATGAGACAACTTTTGAAAACACCTTTTTGTGAGAGGTACACAAGATTTATCTCTTCTAGATTCTCCATAATGTCTGTAGGTTCCATCAATTTTATGCTCAATCTATTGAATCCAAGTTATAGATTGCATTTTGGAGTTGATTTTCTATTTTTAATCTTTCTCCCCAAAGTGTTGTTTGACCTAGACCCCTGTCCTAACACAAAAACGAAAATTGAAAGATTCCTCAAAGAATTCACTCACCTAACAAAAAAAGGGAAATAGAAGAATAGGTAGGTTCATTCATCCCATTTTTGCCTCTCTATTTATAATAAGTTTGGTGAAATATTCCAAATTTAGTATAAAAACCCTGTGTTTGAACTTCTAACCTCATTTTTCTATGTTTCAAATATATTATGATAACCATAGCTAAGTGAAGAATTTTGAATTGATTAGATCTACGGATTTACCCCCCCTCAGTAGATTGTGTTCCCTTCAATTGGTATCAAAGCCAAGTTCCTTTGAAGAATCCTAACAACTTAAGGTTGTTCCAGGATGACACACTTTGTTGTTTAGGAAGGATTCTCTGCAAATAAAGAACCACTCTTTGATGGATCTAATTTTTCATTCTATAAAGTTAGAATGGAGTCCTACTTGATGGCTCTTGGACTTGATATATGGATGTCAGTAATAGAGGGATATGAGATTCTTGAAAACCCTCCTAGGGATTAGGCTAGCTAGAGGGCTTGTGAAATTATGCCAAGGCAAGGAATGTTATTTTATGTGGATTGACTAACTCTAAATTTTTGAAAGTAATGCATAGTTCAAGACAACGAAGGAAATTTGGGAAAAATTGCATACCATCTATGAAGGTGATGCAAAAGTCAAAGAGGCAAAGCTGTAAACTCATAGATCTCAATTTGAAAGCCTGAAGATGAAAGATGATGAGAATATAGCCACATTCCTACTCCATATTGATGAAATTTTCAACTCTTGAAAGAGAATATTGTTGTGAAAAAGGAACTCATATCTCTTCCTAGAAGGTTTGATTCTAGAGTCTTTACAATTGAAAAATCTAAGGATCTGAATATTTTGAAGATGAATGAACTGCATGGTATTCTAACTGATTTTGAAATTCCATTTGAAAGTGAAAATTCTATAAGAAAAGAGGTTGCATTCATAGTATCTAAGAAGCAAGTTGAACAAGATTATGATGTTGGGTTAGATCTGGAGGAAGCCAATTTTGTTAGAAAGCTACAAAGAGGTTCTAGTAAGTGTAGCGTCATAAATTTTCACCCTTGAAAATTTCACATTATGTTTTTATCTCCCTAAGTGCATGGACCTAATTGAACACCTAATTTCCTAAATTATGCATTCCGTGGCCTATTTTAACATTTATCGACAAATTGCAGGTGAAAAACCTAAGCATTTATTCAATATTTTGCCCCTAAATTTTTAGATCCTAAAAAAGTGGGTCTGAACAAGGGTGCCCATGGTGTCCTTGTCCTCTTAATTTGGCTCCAAATTTACAAAGGTCAGAGGTGGCATTTCGTTTAATATTTTTCTCCTGACATTATGTATCTTGCAAAATAGGGTTGGAATAGTGGTGCCCTAGGCACCTATTTCTCCCTATTTTTGTAACATACCAACCCTTAATGAAGTAAAAAAATTCTAAGTTTTCACCTTTCAAGTAAATTAACTAAGTAACAAGCCATTTGAATAAATAAAATAAAATAATTTATCGATAATTTTCAAACAAGATGCATAACATAATACAACCTGAATTCCATTTCATTTCAATTCTATGAGTTACATCAATACAAGAAATCATAAATTTACATACATAGCTCAATTAGCTTTAGAACAAATAGTTGTAAGATGGTCCAAGATCCTTCCTTTCAAATCTTGGTTCTTCTGTCACCTACTATGGAGGAGAAGCATCACTCAAGCACTTTTTTGCCAACCACAAACTCATAATGCAGTCCCCCGCACATCTATCATTCGATAGATGGCCCTTCCCTTCAATGAAGAGATTGGAGTAAGTGCACCAATCTGTGACACAATTTAGGTGCCAAATTGAAAAAATGATAAAAAATAAACCCAAAATAAGCCATTTGGCACGCCAAATGGCTTATTTGACATAAAAGCCAAAAATTGGGTTTCAAACCCTCATTTTGTCTTCAACCCGCGACTTGAGGAAGAGGATTTTAGGTTTGCAAATCATGCTCACCAAATCTCTTCCATTGTTTGCATCCTTAGCTTTCTATTTTCCACAAGGATGTCGCCAACATGTCGGAGAGGTCGAAGATTGTAAAGAGGTATGTATTTTTATTCTATTTATTTCAAATTTGATTTAGAATGCAAATTTAAATAGATTTTTATAATAAAACTTTATTCTAATTCTCAGGGAATGAATCTCCACCTTGAAACATTGAGAATTCACAATCATCCCCTCATGAAGAGCCTCATATACAAGAACAACCCGAAACCCCTCCATCAATTCATAGGCATCCTCAAGGAACACAAGAAAATATTCAAAATCAAATTGAAAACAATAAAAGAGACATTCAACAATTAGTTGCAAGATTAACCGAGCATGCCGAAATCCACCCTTATAGGAGAGGGATTGCTGAATCATTGAAGTCAATTGTAACTCATGTAAGAGAAATGAGCGAGCAAATGAATTTTTGGTCAAATAAGAGGCATGAGATGAGACAATTTTATGCTAGTGGTTTGTCATATGTAAATGTCAAAAAACTAAAAATTAGCAAAGTCGACTTGTGTGCTCTATTTATAGACCCAAAAACCAATGAACCTTTGTCCCATGCATGCAAGAGGTTTCCCATCCATTGGTGCCACCATGAGTTAATTAAAAAAAATTTTTGGGAGCAGTGGTGGATGGTATTTGACCAACCTCCATGCAATAACCATGAGGTGCCGCAATACTTTTTGAGGAAATTCTATTGCGAGTTTGTCCTCAATAAAATGCCAAACTATTTTGACATCTTAAACTTTCAGGGTAGAGGTGGGGGCTCCACACATGATAGACCTGCTGCACAACGTAATCCACAGTTGGCACCGAGAGCCTTGGGCAGACCCATGGTGGAGCATGTCATTGTTCCTTCCATTGTTAAGGACAATGTAGAGGTGGACACGATGAAGTCAATTGGCTCACTCACCCAAACCATTTTACAGTGTGTGAGTCCTCTAGTAGAGCCTAGTGTGGAGGAGACGTGTAGGCCTCGAGCTCCACCCCACCATTGTGGCACTTGTGGTGTTGTTTGCACATACGATTATCAGGGTGATCATGATGCAGCTACACAGCCTACGTCAGTTGCAGAGGCAATGGATTTCATAGATGATATTTTGAATGATACATTCGGCATTGACACTCAGGTAAAATTTAGCAAGTTATTTTAATGTTGTTTATTAAAATATATTTTGAAATTTAAGAATAACTAAATTAGTAGAATTTTGATATGATGAAATTTTAGGTTCACACTGTTCATGAGGGATGCTCTGTTCCTATAGACCCTTATACATTCTCGACGATGAGTCCACAGGTATGCAACTAGTATTAAAGATATTATTATTGCATTTGAACAGTTGAATGTTATATTTGAATGTTTGTCTCATAACAGGCTTCAAATTTCAAACAGTTTCTTGGTGCACCTTCTTCCTCCACACCTCGTGATTCATATCCTCAAACAATGTACACTCATGTAGCCTTTATTCATTAATGGTGTTGTAAATCTATGTTAGCTAGTTTTCATAATTTTGCGTATATACAAATCTAAAAAATTGATGAGAAACACAAACATTGCATTCAAGTATTCCTTGATAATGTCACATTATGTTCTCCTAATTCACTTTTTGTTCCTTTATTCCTTCCTAATCCCTTACCATTAACATTTAATAGTTCACCCTATTTTCCATGATCCCCTCCTAGCCCATCCCACTAATATCTTCTAGTCTATGCTATGTTTCATTATGTCCTACTCCCATCTTATTGTACCCATTATTATATCACCCTAAATGTTCCATGATCCTCTATGTTCCACCCTACGTTCCTTTATATCATCCTATTTTATACCATATTTATCCACGTTTCATCCTAGATAACTCTTCTCTATTATTGCTACACATAGGTCAAGTTCGCACTTTGTGTACTATAGTCAAACCCTAGACACCTCCTAATTCACCCTATGTTGCATTATTCTCTAATAATCGCATCCCATTAACCTCAAATTTTCCACCCTATATTTTTTTATCCCATCCTAGCCCATCTCACTAATATCTTCTAGTCCATGCTATGTTTCATTATGTCCTACTCCCATCTTATTGTACGCATTATTATATCACCCTAAATGTTCCATGATCCCCTATGTTCCACCCTACGTTCCTTTATATCATCCTATGTTATACCATATTTATCCACGTTTCATCCTAGATAACTCTTCTCTATTATTGCTACACATAGGTCAAGTTCACACTTTGTGTACTATAGTCAAACCCTAGACACCTCCTAATTCACCCTATGTTGCATTATTCTCTAATAATTGCATCCCATTAACCTCAAATTTTCCACCCTATATTTTTTTATCCCATCCTAGCCCATCCCATCAATCTATACTAGTCCATCATATGTTCCATTAATCCCTTTGGTGCAGGGGCACCACTCTTTTCTACGTTTCTTCATTAAGTGCCTGATCGTGGTGTAGGAGCACCCATGGGTCTAAGGGACATAGAATCATTTGTTATGTTTTGTTTCTTTGTTTAATGTTGGAATAAGGTCTCATGAACCATTTCATTGCTTTGTAATAGGTCTCCTAGGGATTTGGTGGAGTTTTGGTCTTGATGACCAACTTTTTGTACAAACAAGGTCTCCATCCTCCTTTGTAAGTCTAGTGCATTTTGGAAAATTAAGCAAAAAGGATGCCTTGATGTAGCTAGACACCTGAGGGGAGTCATATTTTTCATTTTGAGGATTTTTGGATTCCTTTCACATAATTTGGAAGTATCTTTGTTGTCGGGTTGGTGAAAGTTGGCTAAATTGCCTTAATTAGGCATTAAAGAGTAAAAAATGAAGTCTTTTTGTGTTTCCAATGGCCAACTGATTCAAATTTAAGTTGGATTAAGTTGGAGGAGGTTGGAAGGCTTCATATATTCCTCTATTTTTTGAGGCAAGGTTGTTCTTGAAGTTTGGAAGAAGTTTTCAATAAAGAGTTTGCTAATTTATGTGTTTTCTTGAAGAAATTGTTGATCTCGTACTTGATACGGTCTATACATGTTGTCTCATGCTCCAAGCCTATAATGGCTGGATAGGTAATTGAATAATATTTATTTTAGAATTGGATTGGTGAGATTTCATTGAGTATCGAGGGAGATATCTTAATTTTACTGTCGGGTGGTCTGAAAACCCTTAAAATCAGGGTTATGAGTGAATTATGGGTGTTTCTTCCATCCCCACGTTGTAGAGTTGCTAAATCCTGGTGGGATGGAAGGTATATTCCTATAATATTATTTAATCAGTGTATTGGAGAACATAATTGTCATTGGAGGAAATGTTGTGAGATTCTTGGCTTGACATTTCTATGTCGCAAGCCTAATTAACAAGAAAACAAAGTGAGTTTTGCTTGGTTTCTAGAAAATCTGTTTGGGGGGCACTTAGGAATGATGGTAATAGGTGTGGAAAACTCGTAGGAGTTTTTTTTTGGGCCTTGGGGTGAAGGGGAGAGACAAGATAGTCAAGACCCAAGTGTAGCTTTGTGATTTAGGCCTCTTGGAGCAGCGGTAGAAAAGGTCATTGTGAGTTATGACTTGATAGTCAAGAGGAAAGGTTTTGGAACTTTGTAGGGGTCCATGTGGGGTGTCTGAATCCATGGGTTTGATGTCTTGACAGTCCTCCATGTGGTTTTTATTCTGATTGTCATATCGGGTAAGGGCTACAAGCCTTAAGAGGGAGTGAGGTCTAAATCACCATAGTGATAGTTGTTTGTTGAAACCTAAGTGCTAGAGGGTTATTGAACCTTGTTTTGTCCTAATGTGACATGATCCAAATTATTTCAATCTTTTTGCGTGGTTTGCGTTGTGAACCCTAAGTGTGTGGGGGCTGATCACTTAAAGAATAATGGAGTTTATGACTCCTTGTAAGAGTATTTGAGAGAAGCGTTGAATTGGATTGTCTTTGCCATCATAGTTGTGTGTTTACCTTCCCTACCACTTTGCATCATAGTGGTATCAAATCCTAATTGCAAGTAATTGTTGAAGGGAAGATATCATGTCTCCAAAATAACCTAGATCGGTGGTTGAAAAGGAGTTGAAGGCCTTGAGACAAGAGGTAGAGGCCTTAAAGGAAATGAACATAAGAAGAGGAGTGGCCATGGAGGAATAGAGTTCCTTTGAAGAATCCTTAAAGCATTGCAAGCATCAAGAGGAGAGTCCTCTGAAGTGAAGATTGACCTACCAGTGTACAGTGGAAAGATAGATGTGGAAGAAGTGTTGGAATGGGTAGAGGCATTGAATAACTATTTTGAATATAAAGAAATGACAGAGAACAAGAAGGTGAAGTTTTCCAAAACAAAGTTGAAGGGATCCGCCTTGACATGGTGGAATTTCATCCAAGGAGAAAGGGTGAAGATGGGTAAGTCTATGATCAACTCATGGGATAGGATGGTGCATAGGTTGAAGGAACAATTCCTTCTTGCTGATCATGAGGTGCAAGAGTTCAAAAAGAGGCAGAATCTGAAGCAAAAAGACATAGATGTTTCATCATACACTGAACAATTCTTCAAGTTGAGTATGAGATGTGATCATGTAGAAAGTGAGAATGAAAGAGGGGCCAGGTATATTAATGGAATAAGGCTAAAAATAAAAGATGGGATCAGTTTGGTTGTCCCCAAGACCATGGAGGATTGCATACAAATTGCACATAAGGCTGAAGAGAAGATAAGAAGAAAACAAGAGCAGCAAAATAGAGGAAGAGGCAAGAATTTCAGAGGTAGAGGCAGCTTTGGGGGCAAAAATCAGTCCCAAAAACATCAAGAGGAGTCTAATCCTAAGGAATCAAGTGGAGAATCAAGCAATAGAGGGGGATTCAAGGGTAGGAGACCCAATGGTAGAGGCAGATTTAATGGAGGGAGAAGTTCCAATTAGTTTTTAGGGAGATGTTACACTTACAACTAGCCTGGGAATCCATCCTTCAAATGCCCTGAAAAGAAAGGATCAAGATCTCATGGTGGAGAGAGGGGAATCAATTGGGAAGATGAGGAAAGTGTGACCTCACCTGTAGTAAACCTCACATTAGAAGTTGGAGAGAACTTGATTATTAGGAGAGCATTACTTAAGGCACCAATCCTTGAAGAACCCCCACAAAGGAAGGCACTCTTCAGAATCAATTGCAAGGTACAAGGTAAGGTGTGTAAGATAGTAGTGGACTCAAGATCAGCTGATAATCTTGCTTTAATTGAGATGGTAGAAAAATTGAATTTGAAAAGGATTTCTCACCCTAACCCATACAAAGTTTCATGGCTTAGTAAAGGACAACAGGTCTTGGTGAATGAGCAAGTATGGGTAGAATTCAACATTGGGTCATACAAGGACAAGATCCTATGTGACATCATACCTATGGATGTGTGCCACCTGCTTCTTGGGAGGCCTTGGTAGTTTGATAGGAAGGCCAAGCATGATGGGGAGAAAAATACATACTCCATTGTGAAGGATGGGGTGACTTACAACCTCACACCTCTCATAGAAGAAGACAAGGCAAAGCATGAAGGGCCTAGTTTTTTTATGGTGGGTGAGAAGGATTTCATGAAGACCTTGAATGAAGGAGGAGGAATAGGATTCTTCCTAATTATGAAGCCAAAGAGTGAAGCAGATCTACCCACAAAGAAGAAGGAAGATGTACCTAGAGAGGTCCAAGAGTTGTTGGAAAGCTACAAGGACATAACGGTAAATGAAATACCTAGTTCCCTACCTCCCATTAGGGATATAAGCCACCATATTGATCTAATTATAGGGGCTACATTGCCCAATAAGGCTGCATATAAGATGACACCTGCTCAAAATGAGGAGATTACAAGACAAGTGCAAGATTTATTGGATAAGGGGCTAGTGAGAAAGAGTTTGAGCCCATGTGTTGTTCCTAATATCCTAGCACCAAGGAAGGATGGGAATTGGAGGATTTGCTCTGATTCAAGAGCCATTAAGAGCCATTAAGAGACATGATATTGAAGAGGTTACGAGAGGAGAAGCTGCTGATCAACATGGAAAAGTGTGAATTTATGAAGGGAGAACTAGTGTACCTTGGATTTGTCATCTCCAAGGGATGTTTGAAGATGGATCCTTCAAAGGTGGATACTATTATTACTTGGCCAACACCAAAATCCATGGGAGATGTGAGAAGATTTCATGGAATTGCAAGCTTTTATAGAAAGTTCATCAAGAACTTTAGTCAAATTTGTGCACCCATCTTGGACACCATCAAAGGAGGTAACAAGGGTAAGTTTTCTTGGACTAATGAGGCTGATAAAGGGTTTGAATATATAAAAAAGAGAGTAGAAAAACAACCTATACTTGTGCTCCCTAATTTTGATAAGGTTTTTACAATTGAATGTGATGCTAGTAACCAAGCAATAGGGGTTGTCTTAAGCCAAGAAGGCAGACTAGTTGCATTTTTCAGTGAGAGGCTGAATGAAGCAAAGAGGAAGTATTATTCCTATGATTCGGACTTGTATGCTATGGTCCAAGCCCTCAAAATGTGGAGACACTACTTGTTACCTAAATAATTTTTTTGTCTATATTGATAATCATGCTTTGAAATTCTTGAATGCACAAGATAAACTCAATCATAGGCACATGAAGTGGGTGGAGTCTTTACAAGCCTATACATTCAAAATAAAGCATAAGAAGGGCCAAGCAAATAAGGTGGCATATGCTCTCAGTAGAAGGGCACTTGTAGTGCAAGAGATCCAACTCCAAATCATGGGGGTTGATGCATTGAAAGAAATGTATCATGAAGATGCAGATTTTAAGGAGGTATTAAAACATTTGTGATCAACATTTGAATACTTCTCATGGTGAATACTCTGATTTTCTGTTGCAGAATGGTTTTCTCTTCAAAATAATCCAATTGTGTGTGCCTAAATTCTCAATGAGGGAGAATATTATAAAGGAGAAACACAGTGGGAGTCTTGGAGGTCATTTTGGCCTTGATAAGACCTTAGAACAAGTGAGGAGGTACTACTATTGGCCAAGGTTGCAAGTGGATGTGAGAAATTTTGTGGAAGGATGCACAATCTGCCAAAGAGGAAAGGGAACTTATGCAGGGCTCTATTAACCACTTCCCATTCCCAATAGGCATTGGGAGAGTGTAAGTATGGATTTTATATTGGGGCTGCCCAAAACCCAAAGAGGTTTTGATAGTGTTTTTGTGGTGGTTGATAGGTTTAGTAAGATGGCTCATTTTCTTCGTTGTAAATGCACCAATGATGCATCTAGTATAGCAGGTATCTTCTTTAAGGAGGTTGTTATAATACATGGATTGCCCTTAAGCATTGTTTCTGACAGGGATTCTAAGTTCATAGGTCACTTTTGGAGGACCTTGTGGAAGAAATTTGGCACATACCTGTCCTTTAGCTCTGCATACCATCCACAAACAGATGGACAAAATGAAGTGGTGAATAGATCATTGGGAAATCTCTTGAGATGTCTTACCAAGGAGCATGGACAAGGGATCTGATTTTACCTGAGGCTGAATTTGCATATGACTCCATGAATAGGAGCATCGGTAGGAGCCCTTTTGAAGTAGTCTATGGCATGCACCCTAGAGGGGTCTATGAGTTAAGAGATATAGAAAGAGTTGATAGGAGAAGTGCTCAAGGAGAGTACTTTTCTATTACAATCAGGGATATCCATCAACAAGTGAAGGAAAATCTATAAAATAATGTTGAGAAGTACAAATAAAGAGCAGATTTGAAGAAGAGGGATGTTCAATACAAGGTTGGAGATTTGGTGATGGCTCACTTGAAGAAGGAGAGACTTCGAAAGGGAAAGTATAATAAACTCATATATGCCTCTCTTGGTCGAGGCAAGGCTGTTCTTGAAGTTTGGAAGAAGTTTTCAATAAAGAGTTTGTCGATTTCTGTGTTTTCTTGAAGAAATTGCTGATCCCGTACTTGGTAGGGTATGTACGTGTTGTTCATGCTCCAATCCTACGATGGTTGGATATTTAATTGAATAATATTTCTTTTGGCGTTGGAGTGGTGAGATTTCGTTGAATATCAAGGGAGATATCTTAATTTTACTCCTGGGTGGTTTGAAAACCCTCAAAATTAGGGTTTTGAGTGAATTATGGGTGTTTCTTCCATCCCGATGTTGTAGAGTTGCTAAATCCTGGTGGGATGGAAACTATATGCCTATACTATTAAGAGGGAGTGAGGTCTAAATCACCATAGTGATACTTGTTTGTTGAAACCTAAGTGCTAGAGGGTTGTTGAACCTTGTTTTGTCCTAATGTGACATGATCCAAATGCTTTCAAGTTTTTTGGGTGGTCTAATTTGTGAACCCTAGGTGTGTGGGGGCTGATCATTTCTAGAATAATGAAGTTTATGACTCCTTGTAAGAGTATTTGAGAGAAGCGTTGAATTGGATTATCTTTGCCATCATAGTTGTGTGTTTACCTTCCCTGCCACTCTGCATTAGATAGGAAAGGTGTGTTAGGATGTTTGATTTAAGTCCTTGAGTCTTGATAAGGTCCAATGTGACCATTCTATTGTAATTGATCAACTTTGAGGGGCTTTTGTATTCATCTTGTAAGGTTTCCAAATCATGTGGAAGGAATTCTCAAAGTTGACAAGGGGTGTCAAGGTAGATAGGATGATGTTTTCTTGAGTAAGTCATGATTTATTAATTGAATAAGGTTTCATTAGACTATTTTTAACAGTTTAGGTGTTTAAGAGGGTCTAGGAAAATATAAAGAGTCAAAACTTGAAAGTGCTAAATTTGTGAGTTGCATAAATGCAACAAATTTGTAATGCAACGGTCATGAGAGGTTTAAAAATTATTTTTAAGGTAGTTGGGCATTGGTTTGATGAGGATAAGCCTTTAAAAAGGCATGACAACTTGTTTTGTAATGTTGGTTTGAATTTTGAAGAATTGGCAATAAGAATATCTATGTTTTTCATTAAATTTCTGAGTTTTCTTGTCATTTGCAGGCCTATACGAGCCTATATGGATTGATTGTGCCATGTAAATAATTTTAATTTGTGGTGGCAGGTGTTAACAATATTTTGGAATAATTTTGACGAAGATCCATTGTGATTTGTGGTAAATATCCTTGTTTTCCCGTGACAGGCCAAAGACACACTGTTTGAGGGTTTTGTAACCAAAATCATGATTTAAGGTTCCTTACACCGACTGTACCTACTGTAACTAGTGAAATGGGCCCTAGGGAGGCTGAGTAGGTTGTAGGTTGCATGATTAGAGTTGTGGAGAAGGAAATAAGGAGATAAACCTGTTGTCTTGATGAGTTTTGTGCAGAAAAACACATGAAGATGGAGCCTTGGGTCTAAGGTTTGTGGAAATCAATGAGACTGTGGAGTTTTTTCCAAATTTTGAGCATATTGGGGTTAGAATATACATGTTTGAGTTGGTGGCATGGTCTGGGAGGTTGTGCAAGTGGGACTTTGAATAAACCCTCTTGACTTGGCATGAAATTGAGGGTTTTGGAGTTTTCTATGTTGGAGGTATCAACCCTGGGTTTTGATTGTGGTTTTAAAGGTTTGAGGGCATATGAAATGCTGCCCCAAGGTTTCAAGGGTCTGTGTTAAGTTTAAAGGTATGTTGCTTTGTAAATTTGGCCTAATTCATGACCTAGGACAACGTTGAGGGTCTAATTTCAAGGGATTGGTCCAAAAGACTTGTATATGGTTAAGAGATATGTTGTATAACTTTGAAATGGGTATCTGAATCCATCTTCTGATTATC